>JAFEMH010007338.1:0-93586 GCA_022495995.1 Adenophora triphylla var. japonica
AGAGCAGAGATCACCTTCTCGGATCTCCGTGCTTTACTTTGCCTTGTCGAAGGCTCTAGCCACATTCTTCCTTGGTAGGCTCGGATGTGTTCCATGGCCTTCGGTCGGCGTTCATCCTAGTAGGGCCGATTCGTCATGCCGGCGACCTCTGGGCCATTCGACCTCTACGTTGATACGGCTTTCCAACGATATACGGAGGCGAGGATCTCTGGCTCGATTGGGAGTACGGGCTTCCATTCGTATGTGAGGAGCAAACGGTGTTTCCCCGATTCTTGCCGTTCTAGCCCGATGTTACGTAGCCCCGAGTGCCGGAGTGTAACTTCTCGGGCCAATCTACTGCCTTAGGACGGCCATTTTCCGGATGATATTTTCCCCGAGAGTCTTGTTTGCTTTGCCTCGACGGCTCGCGTTGGTTTGGGGCTGTAGGGAGATGACTTTAATGACGGGTTATTCGGAATTCCGCGGCAATTTTCCACATTCCCCTTCGAAGTGGGATCCATTATACGAGATGATTTGAGTGGCCAACGCGTATCTGCACATGATGTTTTCTTTGATGAAGAGGGCAACTTTCTTTGAGTTGAGGATTTTGTAGGACTTTGCTTCAACTCCAGCTTGGTGAAATAATCCACGGCTACCGGGGCGAACTCGTGGCCGTTCTTTGCTGATGGTGTGATTTTGCCTATGACATCAATTCCCCAAGTGACGAAAGGACGAGGGTTGTCATGCGGTATAACTCGTGAGGAGGCAAGTGATTAAGATTTGAGTATCGGCGACATTTGTCGCGACTTTTGACGAAGCTGGATGCGATCGGTTTCCATGGAGATCCAAAAGTACCCCATTCTCGGTATGATTTGCATCGAGCTCGAGCATTCGTGAGGGCCGCAGTACCACCGTGTATTTCTTTCATGAGTTCGGTAGCCTCTTGTTTCAGCCGATACATCGCGAGGAGGGGCCTTGATAACGCTTCTTGTATAGCATATTTCCCCGAAGAACATAATGGGAGGCGAACGCTTCGGGGTGAGCAGACTTTTTGCTTTGATTCCTTCTTTATATTCCCATCTTCATTTTTGAAAGAGGCCTCGCCATCCTTCAGAATCTTTGGTAAATGCGAGTGTACCGGGGATCATTGATCGAGTTCGGCCCGCTTCAATTTCGAAGCAATAGGCGGGGTTTTCTCTTCTCAGGCCTAAGAATGGTTTAACGGACTTTCCTTCGGGTATTTCGACAAGAGAGGCTAGTGTAGCGCAGCATCTGCGAACTGTTTCGGTCTCTTGGCGAGGTAATGAAAAGCTGATTTCTTTAAATTGAGCCGCTAGTTCTTCCATGTAAGCATGATACTTACGCAAAGCCGGATCCACGGTCTTCCATTTGTTAGAGACCTGATTGATGATGAGGGCGAGTCACCATACACCTCCAATTCCTTGATATTTCTTTCAAGGGCGGCTTCCCACCTTAGGCTATGCAAGCTTCATATTCAACGGCGTTGTTGGTGACTTCGAAGTTCGGCCTTGCTAGCTATGGGGGTGTGTTCGTCGGTAGGATCGACCGAAGCATTCCCTATCCGTTCCCCCTTTTGTTTGACGCCCCGTCGAAGAAGAGTTGCCGGTGATTTTCTCCTTCTAGAGCGAAAGATTCCATCATCGGGAAATTGAGGTTCGAGTCCTCGGGACTCATCACTTGGGAAATCGGCCGAGATGTTACGCCATTATGCGTCCTTTTACGGATTTCCTTGAAACATAAGTGATGTCATATTCGGCCAAAAAGAACGACCATTTTGCCAACCTCATGGAGATGGAAGGCTTGTCGAGCAGATATTTGATGGGGTCTATTCTTGAGACAAAGATGTATCGGGTGAGGCTGCATGTAGTGTTTCAACTTTCCCACTACCCGGACCAAACTGCGCAAGTCTTCTTAAGCGAGTAATTGAGTTCGCTTCCTTGGAGCTTTACGCTACGAAATAGATGGCGTTTTCGACTTTGGAATCTTTCTTCTCTTGAGCTAGCATAGCCCCAATTCTTTGTATCAGTGACAGAGTTAGATATAGCAAGAGTGGCTTTTGCCGATGTGGTGGGCGAGAGAATCGGGGATTCACAAGGTATGCCTTAATACTGTTGAAAGGCAAGGCGACATTGCAGGGTCCATTACGTGTAGGCATTTTTCTTCATCAACTTGAAAGATCGGCTCGCGAGATCGAGGTCGGTGATTCTGAAAGCGGCTTATGTATTGCGGTCTTCCCATGAAGGATTTCACTTACGTCGGTGTCGGGGTGGCTTCATTTCAACTATCGCCTTGATTTTACGGGGATCTACTTCGATTCCCCGTTACGTCACCATATATCCTAGTACCTTACCTCGTCTTACACCGAAAGTGCACTTGGGTGGATTCGGTCTCATCTTGTGGTCTCGGAGGCGGCCGAAGAATTTTCTCAAATCAACAAAGTCTTTGGCCATCGATCCTCTGGAATGTATTATCATGTCGTCCACATAGACCTCAATTTCTTTGTGGATCATGTCATGGAAACAGCTGTACATGCCCTTTGATACGTAGCCCGGCATTCTTTAGTCAGAATGGCATGGCCAGGTGTAGCGAGTATGTGCCCCGAGGGTTGTGAAAGGCTGTTTTGGCTTGATCTTCTTACGCCATTTTGATTTGGTTGTAGCCGGCAAAACCGTCGACGAAGGATTTGACTTCATGGTTGGCCGTGGAATCTACCAAAATGTCGATGTTTGGCGGGGAAATCGTCTTTTGGGTGGCTTTGTTCGAATCCACGAAGTCTACGCGGCATCGGATTTTTCCGTTGGCCTTGGTCACCGTCACTATGTTGGGCTGACCATGTTGGGTATTGATGACCACGATGAAACACTGCTCTGAGCATCTTTTCTATTTCCTCTTTCACTTGTAAGGACCATTCGGGCTTAATTCTTCTTAGCTTACGCTTTGCGGCTTGACTTAAGGTCGAGCGGTATTCGGTGCTCAACTATGGAAGGATCGAGGCACGGCATATCTTTATAGGACCATGCGAACACATCCACGAATTCTTTTAGCGGCTCGATTAGGGCATCCCTTTCGGTCCCTTCGAAGAAACTACCAATCTGCGTCTCTTTAGGCTCTTCCGCGGTTCCCAGATTCACACTCGTCAAAATCTCTTCGGCGGCTTGGGCTCGATTTTCCTCTTTCGGACAACACCTTAAAGATTTCTTTGATATATTGTTCATTTAATGTGTACGCCTCTTCATCTAGTGAATCGTTATTAAGCTTGTTTTTAGATTATTAGTTAATTCATCATTAGTTAAAGCGGCAATTAAGGGATACTCGAAAGGTTCATCATTTCATTGAAGACGAAGGGGAATACAACGTTCGCTACGGACTCGTAGTCTTCGGGCGTAAGGCCATCGGACGGCTCGAGAGACTCGAACTCAGCAATGAGAGACTCGGAGGACTTTACTGAGTTGACACGAAAGGACGGGGGACAATCCAAGCTTGGTGATCATTTCCTCTTTGGTCGCGGACGGGCACGAGAGAGTTTCCCAATTCTTTAGCGGCATCGGCGTCGGTGGCTTCACGGCCGGGGAAAGGCATGGTCTCTGTGCTCCCTCTTGATCGTTGCTATCATCTCTTTGTGCGAACGAGAATCAATTGTGTTTGGCGTCGAAAGGCGAGCATGTGGATGTAGGGATCTTCCTCGATCACAGGGATTTCCGTTTCGTCACAATCGGCCGCTCAATCCGGATGTAAGGGCGTATTGCGTCTCGGTGGTTGCTAGAAAAATCTCATGTCCCATACTCGAGCGGAAAGGCTCGGCGGGTAGTTCGGCAAGGAGGACGTCCCACACGACGTTCATAGATTCGGCCGAGTGCATCGGTGTTTGCCGACTTTTATCATGAAAATCTCCTCGCTGGCGAGGCAGAAGAATGGGTTTGCGAGAATGCGACAAATGCGTGATTGAGGCCCAGGGGACTTGTGTGCACTGTATCATGGCGGTGTTCGGCGTTTCCTTCCGATGCGCCTCCAAGTGTTGGAAATAGCAATTAAATTTGATGAATCGAACTTCTTCGGAGTACGCTCGCTTGAGTGTGTCGACATAGTTGGCATCATTTGGATTCCAAGGATGCTTTGGCGAGACTTGCCTCTTGAAGGATGTAGCCCGGTGTTTGGTGGGCGTTCTTGGCTATTGTTTCGGCTTCATTCCACTATGAGGAAGCTGTCGCACTTATGACTTCAAGGTCTCCTGTAGGTTGATGAATTTGACGCATTGGTGGAGAGTGGAGGCTATGGCTTTCATGTGATGCAACGAGGCGCCACTAGTAGAGTTTGTGAACTCGGAGGGATATCCATTACATGGAACTTTGCGGGCACCATTTGGGTTTCGTACCGAGTTCGAGTCACTGTCCCGAGAATGGGGACGAGACGAACCGTCGTAGGCCTTGACGGTCCGGGTAGATGGGATCACGCGCCTTTCATTTATGCGGAGGGCCCTCGTCATGCTTTGAGGAAGGACGTTTACCGATGATCCATTGTCCACTAATACCCCGGGGAGTGACATGGTGTTGAGCCGAATAGTGATGTCTGGCTTCATTGTGTTGGGAGACATCTCTTGGCAAATCTTCATCGCAGAAGGTGATCATACTCCCATATAGGTGAGGATCATAGATTTGGTCCTTGTCTCGGGATAGAGAGTCATTAAACACAGTCGCTTCGTGCCTTTTTCTTGCGAGGTAGAGCCTTTGCGAAGCCCACAGGTTATGCTTGATGCCTTTTGTGGCGGTTGACATCTCCGATCAACATGTTGATTGAGTGGGAGCGCCCAGGCGGCGTCGGTTTTCTTCATCGGTGTATACTCGGGAGCTGGACAAAGCGAACCTTGGGCGACCCCGAGGGGTTGGACTTACGTTGCACGGTATTACGGTATCCGAAAGTCTCAGTGCATCGTTGGCAAGGGTTTTACGCTCTTTTACCCCTTTTTGCTTTGGGGAAGGCGAGCGGAGTAGAGTACATAATAATCAAATCCCCGAGATGGCTCCCGAGCGTTCCCAGCTGTTATCACCGGCCTCGAATCTCTCCTTCAATTTTCTTTGGGAGGAAATTTTCTTTTTCTTAGGAGGACGGTCCTCGTGTATCCGATCTGATAGTCCCTTTCAAGGCAATCGGGACAGTCACAAATATCCCACCAAATGTGTTCTACGGGCGGTGGCGGATTTGGGACCTCGGGTTGGCGGTCTTTGGAATGACTTTGAGTGGGCGGTCAGGGGGATCTGGCTGCTTGGGCTCGTCGGTAGCGAGTGATTGGACTCCGCCGGATAATGAGAGATATTGAGGTCCGGGGAACGGGCACATGTTTGTCTTTCGGGGTAGCCCCGGTCGGTTGGGATATTGTTAAGGTCCCGAAGTGGCGTGTGGCCTCTTCAATCCGGGCTGTATGCATTGCAGCGTTCTTCCGGGGCTTTGATGGCTGACCATATTTCTTCAAGCTGTTCCACGATTTTCATCACTCGGGCGATATTTGTGGGATCATCACTTTGAGAGGGACAGCGACGGTATACGAACTCTTTCGTCCACGGCTAGCTGTTTGGGGGCCGGTTGCCACTGTAAGTCGGCGGGCGGAGTCCGGCGGTGGAAACATAGGAATCTTGGGGTAGCATCTTGATGTATCGGGACTATTAAGAAGAGGAGGAGAACCCTCTTCCTTCTTTGCGGTAAAAGTGCCATCGGAATTGAGGCGATAGTCAAACCATGACTTGCGACAACCCCAGAAGGTCATCAATTTGAGCCTCGTGTCGAAGTCTCATACATTCTACCAGCTGGATCCAATGCGAGTGCATAGAGGGATTTTGGAGGACGGAGCAACGTTATCCCCATCATTACCGGTGATGCGAGACATTACGAAACCGGAGTCGGAACAAACGGTGAAGGCGATGACGCGCTTGACTCTTCCCAGACTAATCAAACGGTGACCGGTGCCGAAACCAAGCTTTGTGCGGAGGCTGCGGGGAAAGGACACGAAGGTTCGAGATGCGGGAATGGAAGGAGGGTAGGTGTTTGGGCTTTTGGCTCATGCAACATGCGGTTATTTGTTCACGTTTACTTAAAACATGTTTTATTAACCTAATCGGTTGGAAAAGATTGCTCTTCTTTTCGCAAACTACTCGATTCTGGATCGGTGGGCCCGTCACTACGTCTATAAGCCCCTCGTATTCCACGTATTTCGACCTCCCGGGGTGGGCGGCCCGGGCGAGGGTCACATAGAGCAGCGGGTCCCACCAGAAAAGAAAAACGATCCTAAAAGTCGGCGGGTAATCGAGTCTTAACGAGCATTCGATGTAAATTACGGACAAGGCGACGTCGAAAGTCAAGATCATGTCAGGGGCTCGACGAAAAAGTCGGCATGATTTGGAGCGATAAGCGTCCACAATTGATCTTGACTTGTCGTCGGTTAAGCCGTAATTAGGCATGGAATATTCATTAATCCTTGATGACTCGGTGTCAATCTTTGGGAGTCGAGTGTATAATTTGTGCCGATCGAGCCGAAGTCAAGGCGCCGGTCAATATCTTGGTCAAAGTCGCGGCGGAAAACCGGCGGAACTTCGGCGATAAGGGTCCCGAAAGATATTGAGTCGGTATGCCGACAAAGGCTTGAAAGGAAAGGTCTATACACGGACGGGGCATGACACGAGACCGGACTAAAAACCAAGCGGGTCTCGGACAAAGTGTGTCACGGACAAGTGCATGGTCGACACGAGGCTCCGTGGGATGTTTGGGTAGTCTGTGCTCATCGAGAGGCGTAATAAGACCAAACGGACCGCGACAAGGATTTCCCGGGTTAAGGGCGTAGTGTGCGAGTGTCACGGTCACGTGCGCGTAGTGTGCAAGCGATCTATATTCTTTTACGAGTAAAATAGAGATTTTTTTATGTGTCTTAAAAATATGATGCATGATTTTTTTTTTTGGAAATTTTCTTTTTCTTTTTTTTTTGAAAATCCTTTTTTTTTTTTGAAATTTTTTTTTGAAATTTTAATGAGCACATAAGCACGAAACTTCCGACGAGTTAGGGACATTATTCCGACAGTCAAAATTTTGACTTTCTCAGGCGGCCAAAACAACATGAAAGCTGTGCAAAAATCAACACACACACAAAAATGATTTTCAAAGCGGGACGGAAGCTTGACCCTCAAAAGCTTTTTTTTTGAAAACGGTGATACCGGTACGTGGGATTGTTAGACCACAATTTATCCCCGACTTCGTGTTAGGAGGCGATAACGGGAAATTTAGTGGTTTCCACCAATATACCAAATACCATTTTTTTTAAAAAAGCTTAGTCCCAGGAGTCGCCCTTTGTGATGAATGTGTATCCGAAAATTTTCCCATTTTTGTTTGAAGAAAATCAACGGCAATTCGCCACGCCATTTTAATTTTGAGGGCCAAAACTTTGAAAAAGCCCGAGATCAGAGATTTAGGTTCGGAGGTCATGTTACGCGTCGGGAAGGACGTTAGTGTGCACCCGACGCGCCTCGTAAACGAGTCTTCCAAGCTGAAAATCATTTGTGTGTGTGTGTGTGTGTGTGTTTTGGCCAAAATAAGTTGAAACTCAGAAAAGTAAAAATTGGGATATCTTTTTAAGACTTTAAACTGATCCCATGATTTTTTGGAAGATTTTTGGATTGAGATTTGGTACTCAAAAGACCTTTTGAAGTTGAGAGCCATTTCTGCCAGAATGAAAAAGGCAGTGGACCTTTGATTTTGAAATGGATTCAAGGGTCTTAAAACTTCATAATCTGGATAAACTCAGAGAATGAAAGTTGTTCTAGACACCTTAAATAAAGTTTGTGCAGAAGGAATTTTCCATTTTGGAGAAGATTTGAGGGGTCAAAACCTTCTGGAAACCTCAGATATGAGATCTGGATTCCCAGAAGCTGATGAACTAGCCTCTGAAAGAAAATTTGAAAAGAGGAGTTTTACTCACCCAAAAAATAAAGTAAAAATATTTCTGGAAAGCTCTGGATGTTGGCTACAAAAAGTATTTTGTAGTCAACACCAAATTCTAAGTTCATCTGTGTCCAAAAATTAAGACCATGGACTGAGGTCTGAGAAAAGTGCTACTGGACAGCAACTTCTCAAGAAAGGAAAATATGATTTTAAGGGGTTTTGCATCCATGCTTGTCCCCATTTCCCTAGGTTTTGGTTAGTGATCACTAGACATTTTAGTGGTGAATCAACTATACCAAACCATCCTTGGGGTACATTAGGACTAAGCATTTCATTTGCTTGGGAAGGGGATTTTTATCCTTTGAAAATGAGATTTTATGCTTGAAAATGGTTTTAGGGTTTTGAAAATGAGTTTTCATTGCAAGAAAGTAAGAAAGCTTAAAAATAATTTTGATCTTTGTAGAAGATCATCCATGGAGATGGTCTTCCATGGTGATCTTCTTAGATCTAGAGCAAGAAGATGAAAGAACTACATTTTGTAGTTTGAAGATGCATGCATGGATGAGATTTAGGGTTAGGAGAAGGAGGGTTTACCAATCTTCCTTGTGTTCTTGAGTGTTTGGCTTGAGTGTATGAGTGTTTAGGGCTTTAATATGAGAGTGAGTGGATGAGTATGAGTTGGGAAAGATTGGAGAGAAAACGGTGACAATTCAAGTGAATTCTCCTTTGTTTTCTCTCTATATTTCGCCTTGAGGTTCGGTGCAAAATGTGTTTTTCCTCCTTATTTTTGTGGTGGAGGGCTCAATTTATAGCCCTCTGAAATATGCAAACTCATCCGCGCGGACGGGTCCCCTCGGCGTGCCTTTGTTCATTAAATGCGGCTCCGGCTTTGGACAAGAGGAATATTTCTTTTCAAAATTCAAATTGACCGGCGGATTATGTTTCCGGCATTTCTATTTGTGGTTTTATTCTTTTGTTTTTCTTTTTTAAGATTCTTTTTAAGGTTTAACCTTAAATAACAATGCCCATTTACCCTCACTTTGTTAGAAAAGTTAGGATTGTTAGGAATTGTTAGAAATGTTATAACTTTCGTTAATTTTCTAACGAAAATTCTAACAAGCTCAAATTGGAGCACTTACACACGCGGATCCCACGGCCGAGAGTAAAGAACGCTCCTAACGGGTCTAGCGGGTCATAGGAACTTTCAGCGCACGGCGATACGGATTATAGTCAAAGGCAATCTGCAGGGAAAGTCTCGTCTTTACTGCCTTGATAGAATTTCGGCGGGGAAATTTCGCTTGAGCGAATGACGTTTTGACTTTCGGTAATGTCCGAGAAGATAATAGGCATGGGTCGAGCGGCAAAAGCCGGATGACACAGTGTCACATTGAACTTCGTTGCATATGTCGGGCGTGAGTCAGAATCGAAGTCAATGCCGGGTCAAGATCTTGCCAATTTTTCCTTGTCGGAATTTTAGCAGAGCTTCGCTTGAGCGAAAGATCTTTTGATTTGTTGGCAAAGACTCGGTCTTGACTCTTACGTGTTCCGTGCAGGTCAAGGTCAATAGTCAATGTCGGAGTCGAGATCTAGCCAATTTTTCCTTGTCGGAAATTTGGCAGAGTTCCTCCTCCGTTATGAACTAAGGCTTGACCTTTACGAGGGTATGCAACTGGGCTATATGACACGGACTAGACCAAAAACCAACCAAAAGTCACGGTTTTTTGAAACGTGTGACATGGACTGTGCATTGGTCGACACTTGCTGCCATGGGGAGGTTGGGATGATTCCGTGCGCGCCCGGGAGCATCGTAAGTGTCCGTGTTGCCAGTGGAGACCACCCTCGGGTTTGAAGGACGTGCGTGCAAAGTGTACGGGAATATATCGGGTGCGCGTAGTGTACGGTCTCCTAAAAATGTTCCTTTTGAGTTAAAACGAGAGATTTTCATAAATGTGTTTTTAAAGGAATGATTTTCGGGACGGGAAAATGCAACACGTAAGTACGTAAATTTTAAGGAGCCCCGATCGGTCATGGGCCCGAGTAGCTCCATTCTTTGGGATTGCCGGATTAACCATGATTTTTCTGGTGAAATTGCCCTTTGAGGTCGCCGGTCGAGAATCAAGGAGGATTGAGCCGTCACGGCCATGGATCAATTTTCCGGGTTCCACTCATTTTGCTATTTTTCGGGTTGTTTCCCGTTCAAAGTATGCACAGATTCCAAGATGCAAATGACGCAATGCAAGGTAAAGAAAGCAAGCATGATTAATGAAATCAGCGACGGGAGTCTAACCCGCTCAAAGGAAAAAGCTTTCTTTTATTTTTTCGAAAAGGGATGCGAGTACGTGGGATTGTTAAACCACCGGTTATCCCAACTCCACATCGGGGAGTGTACGGGAAAGGCAAGTGGTTTCCACCTATATACCAAGTATCGATTTTTTGTTTTGAAAATAAAGCTTTTTCTCCTTTGGGAATTCCCAGTAGGAGTCGCTAAAGCGTGAATGTGTGCCCAAATTTTGTGTTTGTTGGATTCACGCGAGTTTGAAGACATCCGGTTTAATTTGAAAAACGGAGTCTCCACACCATTTTGATTACCTCAAAACTTTGAAAAAAAAGGTTTTATGGAGTTCGGAGGTTAAGTTACTCCTTGGGAAGAACGGATCGTCGTTCACCCAAGGTGCCTTGCGAGCAAGTCTCCCAAGATCCCATTAATCGTGCTTGCTTGCGTGCTTTCTTGTGTGCATGTGTTTGAAAATAAGGAGGGAATGTCCCAAGTCGTCTTACGGACGTACAAACCATTTATTGGTTGTCGCTCGGGATTTCTTAGATTTTATGTATTCGGGATTATGATCCCGTCCTTATCTTGGACTTGTGATCCATCGCATTTGTGGACCTTGGGACTTGCGTGATCGAGAGAATGACTCTCTTTATAGTCAAAGATGAGGTTCCTTAGAAAAGGAGGGTCCTTAGCCCATCAATCCTACACTTTAAGATGGTCGAGCTCATATAGATGCTTCATACTCATCTTAAGTGATAATCGGAGATATAGGGTTCAAAGGTGTCCCTTTCTAAAGAGATTATGAAACCTTTATGGAAGGAACGATGTAAAGATAGGATCTTTTACACCGGTCCGTTCCTAGGTTACTAATGGGGGAATGGGGGAATGCATGTAAAAATGACATTTTTAATGAAAAGATGACATTTTTGGTGTAAATAATGTCTTTTGGTTGCAAGGGATGCTTTTTGTGCAAAGAAAAGATTTTTATGCAAAGAATGCATTTTTATGTGGAAAATTAGTGTTTTATATACAAATGATGCATAGAGATGTTATTCGGAAAAGCAAAGGATGCTACTTTAAAGTAAAGTAATGACTTTTGATACAAGGATGCATTTTATGTATGAAAATGAGTTTTTGAGTGCAAAGGATGCACCTTTAAAGATGTCATTTTGGTGAAAAAGATATTCTTTTAATGCAAATGATCTTTGCTACGTATGAAAATGTTTTAGTTTAAATGCAAATTGATGCATTAGAAAAGGCAAACATCAGTTACAATGAAAAGATGAGGAATGCACCCAAGCGGCTACTTATGTCGCGTGACATAGGCTGCCTATGTCGCGTGACATAACAAGCCATTTTGCAGAAGCCTAAGCAGTGAGATTTGCGAGAGGTAACAAGGCACCAAAATGGTTAAGTTACTTCACAAACAAATCTCGGAGAGCATGTTTATCAATAATGAACTGCTTCAAGAGGGTGTGGATATGAGGGATCCACACTCATCTTGAGTGTTCATGCAAAACAAGCCAAAGCGGGGCTTTTACATGAAATGTGATGAAATCGAGATGTGGATCTGGGCAATATAATACTAAAGTATGCAACTTTAATCGAGAATACTATATTATCAACGCATTTAGCATAGAGATTTCACATTCAAAGGAAAATAGAGAGTGGAAAAGGGTAGAAAATCGTTACCCTTGAAGACCACGACTCCCTATATCAAGTTAGATATAGGGGCCTTCAAAAACAAACAACATTCCTGGGAGTGAGATTGAGCCTTGGTTCCTTGAGAACTCCTTGATTCTTGATGTGTATATGAAGTGTGTGTGTGGGAAGTGTGTGTGTGATTGATTTGGGAGGATTGGGAGGAGGGGATGCTTAAGGCGTATTCCCTATAGAGGAGGGCGAGGGTGGAAAAGGTGTGTCTCAAATGAGAGGTGAAGGCCTCTATTTATAGAGGCACTGCATGGGCTTGTTATGTCGCACGACATAACAAGCCATAACCGTTTTCCTTCTAGAAACATGCAAGGTGGCAACCTTCTAGAACTCTCCTGAGCAATTTGGTTATGTCGCACGACATAAGTAGCCACTTAATTCTTCTAGAAACATGCAAGGTGGCATGATTCTAGAACTCTCCTAGTGGTTATGTCGCACGACATAAGGAGCCACATGCAGTTTCTTCTAGAAACATGCAAGGTGGCAGTCTTCTAGAAGGAATTCCATATAAAAGAAAAACGTGTTTCTTTGGCTCCAAGTAGTCCTTTTTTCCTTTAGATGATCTGGAACAGTTCCGGAATTATTCCGAAACTCTAGGAAAGTCCGGGGAATTACCGGAAGACTTACCGGAATTGCCGGGAAACTTAACCGGAAAGCATGAGCCAGATTTGGGTACTTACACACGCGTACATGGAGGAGCTCATTGCTCAGTTCAAGGACATCTCTTTTCACTATTTGCCAAGAGACAGGAACCGCTTCGCGGGCATGCAGCAACCCTCGCCTCTCTTGTCGAAATTCCCGATGGAAAGCGGTAAAACCCCTCGAGAATAGGCGGACGGAAACACCCGCCTATTCTTTGTGAGATCGAAAAAGAAAAAGAAACGATCGACGAACCACAGTACAATCAGTTTACCAGTACCTCCAAAGCGGAGAAGCTTCCTTCACAAATGAAGATGGAAAATACAAAGAAGGGATCAAAGCCAAAAACATGATGGCATTAAAATGCACTGGCATCCCATTTCGTCATTACGGGGTATGTTGTACAAGAAGCGCCACGAGGGCCACTCCTTCGGTGTGTAAACAAAGAAAAAGCCGGCGAGCTAATGAACGAAGTTCACAACGGAACTGCGGTCCGCACTTGAATGCCCGAGCATTGACACGAGATCATTCTCCATATGGGGTACTATTGGATATCAATGGAAACAGGCGCATCCGGTTCGTCAGAAGCGGCGACAAATGTCAGCGGTTCTCCAACCTCAATCACATCCCACCTCACGAACTCTATTGCATGACTACGCCATGGCCTTTCGCCACATGGGGAATCGACGTCATCGGCAAGATCACTCCTCCCGGGGAGCAATGGTCACGAGTTCATTTTAGTCGCGATCGACTACTTAACCAAATGGGTAGAAGCCGGATCGTACAAGTGCTTGAATTCTAAGAAGGTGGTGAGTTCATTCGAGAGAACATCATGTGCCGATACGGAGTGCCCAACGAGATCATCTCAAACAATGGGACTCACTTGAAGGAGATTGTGACCAACTACCGACCGAATTCAGAGTCACACATCACAAGTCTTCTCCTTACGGACCACAAACCAATGGTGCGATAGAGGCGGCCAACAAAACTCTCGCCATGATAATCGGAAAGATGACCACTAGAGGTCGGGGCGGCCCGAAAAGCTACATCTAGCCCTGCGGGGATACGAACGTCGATCGGAACCGCCGCGGGGAGACTCCGTTCGCGCTTACTACGGAATGGAAGCGATGTTGCCCGTGGAATTGGAAATTCCATCCCTCCAGAGTCCTCTTGGAAAACGGGATCAATGAAGTCGAATGGCTACGAGCCGTCACGACGAACTTGCTCTACTCGACGAGCGCGAGATTGAAAGCCATGGAACACGCTCGAGCCTATCGGAGCGGAATGGCACGAGCATTCGACAAGAAAGTCAAGATCCGAGACATCAGAGAAGGCGACTTGGTGCTAAAGGAAAAGCCTCCTACGCAGACCAATCCCCTCGGAAAGTGGGAGCCTACCTGGATAGGACCGTTCGTGGTACAAAGAATCTTCTCCGGAGGAGCCATGAAGCTAGCAGACTTGGACGGAAACCCTTTCGTTAACCCCGTGAACGGAAGCAAGCTCCGCAGATACTTCGTTTGAGGAAGAGCACGAGTCAACTCTCCTTCCCCATACACCGTCCCCCTCAGTAAATTAAAGTGCTAAAAGAGTAATACCCAACTTGATACATTCCCGCTAATGATCCAGGTAAAAAACAGGGTCGCACTTCTTTTTTCTTTGTTTTCTCAAATTCACCTAAAGTGTCGAACTACGATGACCTGAGCCCCTTAGTCCAACTGTAAAAGGGGAACGTAGGCAGCCATCATTGGTTCGGTCTAAAAACAAAAAAATGCAATAAGCATCAATTGCTTGTGTTTCAAAAAACTCTTTTCATTTAACCTACAAATTCATAAAGGTTAAAACATTCTTTGATGAGTTCAAGCACGGTCAACTCTTGACTCGCTACACGCTAGCAAAACTACAATAAAACATTAATCAATTAATGTGTCTGCAATGATAATGGGTGGATACTCTGGACAGCAAGGTCAACCTAGTTTCCCGTACTAGGTCCTTCATCCTTCTTCCCCTTCCACTTTTCCCCGTGAGTGTTCTTCACCTTCGCGGGAAATATTCCGGTAGGCCTTCTACTGGCTCGGGGACTCTTCCCGACGCCTCCGTCAAACTTTGTGGTGTCAACGCAGCCCTTTCTCTAGCTCTGTCTCGAGCCGCCTCGCTTGAGCCATCATCACGGTGCTTTGATTGGCCTCCGATCGGCGCTTGCCTCATGTCGGCCGTGGCATCGCCGATACGATTCCCGGGGTTAGCCCTTGCTTCTGTCCTCCTCAAGGTCGAGGCTGTCCGGGTGATCGAGCACCCACCAAACTCACTCCGTCTCCACAAGAGAGCCATCTGTGTCTCCCTATACACTCTTCGTACCGGTTCGGATCTTGCGTCGACGAGACAATGCCCTCTCTCAGGTGAAAGAGAACCCTGGCGGGAAAGGACGCGTATTGCCACCACCGGGTGATCGGCAATAGCGTCGAAGGATCTTCCATCCGCAAGATCCAACCTCGAGGTAGCGGCATAACTCGAGATCGGTCGGTGGCATACTGCTCCGGCCCGTCTTGTCGCGAGAACCAATGATGGAATATAGAAAGACGTGCTGAGACGGCCCAGGCACTCTAACGATCAACGAGACCCTCTGAGTGGTCCTGCAAGTCTGTAATTTCCAATGGGGAACCCACCATCGCAAATGATGCGTGCAAAGTCGGCCATCCGAGCTCCGGCTCGGCTGATCGCCCCTATCACCGAGAGGACGTCGCGAGAAAGACCAAGCGTCACGGGACATTGGCACCTCGGGCATCATCTGTAGCCTCTCCCTCAACCACATAGTCGGCATAGCGGGACTCCCTCCCCGCATGTATCGGCTGCCAGTCGCCATCCGACCTAAGCCCGGGAACGTCTCGCCCAAGACCGGCGGCACGATGTCTCCCCCACTCCGTGCACCTCACTAGGTCCGGGACGGCTGTGATGGCACACACCCGAGACGTGAATGTGAGCAGTAGCAATCGCGCCTGAGCAAATGCGTCCCACGAAAAGACGCTTCCCTCGGCTCAGGCAAATCTTTCGGGCGGTCCCGAAATGTCAACGTAATCGGTATCACTGTATCGGCCATCCCGTATGCTTCTCTAGCCGAGATACCAAACAAAGACACTAGCTTCTCAGCCGGTGGCCGTACCACCGGCATACGGAAGAACTAGGTATTCCGTCTCGGGTCCTCCCGAATGGCCCGGAAATCTTCAAACGTAGGAGTAATTTCGTTGTACGAAAAATGTACACATTCCTCCGTGCGTCCCCGACCGAGACAGCGGCTCTCAAAAGATCCCAATCGGCATGAGCTCCTTGAAAGCCCAAATAGATTTAATCATGTAACAACCTTCGAAAAACCTTTTGTTACGCCTCGTGTGGTTCCGTACCCACGGCGAAAGTTGTCCAAATATCGCTCTTGCATCAGAGACGATAACTTGGGAAAGGGAGCCATGTCGAGAAAATGAAGGGAACCTTAAGAAATGGAAAGGAATTCAGCGGATGAACAAAAAAACTATGCGCGAGTTTCTTAAACAATTGCAAAGTGAGCGCAATTTAAAGAATACGGAAATTCATTCCAAGTCCGTGGGACTCCTCTGCAGATTGACTTGGTCAACTCTGCTGACCAGTTGCCCCTAAATTTGAAACATTTCCAAGCCACTCCTGTTCACCTTTGAGAAATCTGCGTCTTTGCCCATGGTTTCATGCAACAAATATCAGTATCCCTTCCGCCCCGGGCTCGTGCAACAGTGCAAATAATTAATAATTAGTGCATACATGCTTAATTTTTGACCCGTTCAATTTTTAATGCATTTCTTATTTTATTTATTTTTGATTAACCTACTTCCTTATTTGCCAAAAATAACAGAAGGTGATCACAGAATAAATATGCGAAATACGAGTTCCGCCCCACGGGCGCCTTTTTGCAAATACGGTTCAAATCAAAATTTGTTCCTGACAAATACATGCAGTTTGTCTAAACAATGCAGTAAAGAAAGAAAGCAGTAAAAAAGGGGACTACTATGAGTCCTGCTCGTCATTCGTACACTCGACGTCTTGCTCAGCCCATTGTCGGATCCGTCGCAACGAGGAACTCGCCAAATTCCTCCATCAGGGGAATAGGCGAAGGGCCTCCTCGGAGTACGTGAACTCGAGGACTCCCCCTCTCGCGCCCGAGTGCGCGAAGAAGGAGCTCCAAATCCGGTCGTTCCACCCGCGAGCGGCGAACCCCTGTGTAAAGTCCTCCCCGCATTTGTGGGAGCGGGCGAATCTCTCGGCCTAGACGGCCCCCGATCACGGACGTCCACGCTCCTCAGAGCTGCACCGCATGAACTCCACGAGCCTCCTAGCGTAGGCGGACCACCCGTCCACCGGCCTCGTGGCGTCATTGTACGTACGGCCGGATACACTGCGAACCGGGAAAGTCATCGAAAGCAAGCGAAAGTACGGATGCAACATTTGCGAGAATGCTACTATCAAATGCGAGAAAATCAAAAAGGGTGCTCACCGAAGCATTGGGGTCCGCCACTGTATCGTGGTCTCGGCTCGAGGGGAGCGGGATCACAAGTCGCCTACGTGAACCGTCCGGCCCCTCGTGCGCTAGCCTAGCTCGCGGGGACCGGGAAAATCTCGAGGACCTCCGGGGACCTCGCCTCTCTATCTTTGTACTGCGGGCTCCTCGGCCTCATCCTCAAGAAAACATCATAGGCGGCCCCGCTATGATGTACTCGGTGTAGTACACGCCACTGTATGTACCCCTCCGGCTCATCAATCGGCATCTCCGGGGAGTCTTTGCATGTACATCGGAGGATCCACCGGCACGAAAGGAAGGGACCCCGGCTATCTTGACGAGTCACCCTCTCCCCCAGATACATGGCGTCGCAGTGAAGTCCCACCGGGAGCTTCCGCCGCCGTGTAGTCTCGCTAGCAATCCGAACGGCTACGGCATCGAACCTACTCCACCGGGTCGGTGGATTCTCTCGGAGAACTCCCGGTTCGGTGCCGGAGATATCTCCTCGTATGACACTCGAGTGCCAACTCTCGAAGAGACCGCCCTCTTCGCTTTCTTACGCCAAATCGGCATGGCGGGGAACGAGGGTCGGTACGGCTCCTTGATGTCCCAAGCTGCGGGTGAATACCTCGTAGCACCGGACACCAAGAGAATGGAAAGTTATGTCGGCTACTGAAACGGATACATACGAGTACATAAAAGAGGCAAGGAAGAGAAAAAGTACGTAAACTTACATCCAAGACGGGCGTGAAGCGGCTAAAGGAGTGCTCCTCTCCCGCGAGAACCTGTCCGGGGAGTGATAAAGCTCGGCCGATCCGGCCTCCCCACGCGAACCCCCTCACGGCATCCAAGTCTACCGGCGACCCGAGCAAAGGGAAGTGACAAGACGTGTCGAAGTCGAGAATAAAGTCGGCGGCGAGCGCAAACCAAAGGATCCCTCGAGCCGGGACGCTCCGCGGTCATCCTCGAGGACCCGGCCCGGATAATCGGCGACACCCGCCTCCAGATGCCTCTCCATCGGCACATGCCGAATGCCTAAGCCCCTGGCATCGGTAATATCAAAACCCGGCATCCTAGACAAGCGCTCAGGGGTGTAACCATCAACCAGCACCGGCGTGTTGCCATAAGTCGGCAACCCGGTAATAGCGGCAAAATCCGTGGGAGTCACCGTCGCCTCCCCATACTGAAATGAAAAGTGTGGGTCGTATCCCACCAATACTCACTCGAGCAACATACATAGACCTGGCCCTCGGCGTATCGGTGTCGCGGCCACGGCGATGAACCCGGCCCAACCCGGAGTCAAGCACCAGCTGCCGCGGACTCCTCTCTCCCTCTCGAGCCACGTCCGGGATAATATCCCACAATGCTCGCACCGCCTCAAAGGCACCCCAACTCTTCTGGTTATGGGTATTAACCGTCCCTGTCCCTTGCAGACAAACAGCACAGAAGCAACGTCAATAGAAATGCACCAACGCATGTCAAAAGGATGCAATGCAGATACGGTTCTCATTCATTTCCTACGTATATTCCCATCATTTTGAAAACTCCGTCGAATCCGGAACTTTCAAAACATTTCGAAAACTTCGTCGAATCCGGAACTTTCAAAACATTTCGAAAACTTCGTCGAATCCGGAACTTTCAAAACATTTCGAAAACTCCGTCGAATCCGGAACTTTCAAAACATTTCGAAAACTCCGTCGAATCCGGAACTTTCAAATCTCTTTCGAATTTTTCGAAAATTTACTCCGTCCCGAATTAAAGCTACTTTAATTTTGGAAAATGCATCTATACATGGAATTTTGCAACCAAAATTTTTATGTCATCCACCCATAGTGTCAATTGAACTACATCCTAGTCAATTTCGACAAAGGTTCATAGCAAAGTCAAAAGCCCCAATTCGGGCACCAAAATCCTTAAGTTCATTCCTAGCAAATTTCTAACATTTAAAGAATGCACATTCTTAAAATTAATGGAATTTGTAGGAAACTTACTTGTCTCTTGATCCCATCCTTGGAGTTGTGTCTATCCCTCGCCGGATAAAACTTCGCCGAATTCAATGGATGTGCAATGGTTCGAATGGTCCGAACCAATCGAGTTCTTTCGTCATCGGTCCTTCCGTGGCGAGCCATTGGTCCTCCTTCACCTTCCATAGCAAATTTCCTTCACAAATTCGAGTAAAACTTGCAATTTGGGTTGGAATTTTTCTCTCTTTTCTCTCCTCTCTCGCCGGCAACAATGAAAGAAAATGACTCCTTCTTCCTCGGCCTCGGCGCTGAATAGGGCTTTGTCAAATTCAGTAAAAGTCCGGCCGAACTCTTACTGCACCAGAAAATTTTTTGCCACTTTGGCCCCTCAGTTTTTCGCAGTTTCAATTTTACCACTTTTGGCCCCCAAAAGTGTAAAATTTCCCCCAGTTAGACATTTCTAACACCCCATCCCCCGAGGATAAATTCCCAGTTAGTTTTCACTAACGCTCGTCTCCAGACGTTAAAATTCCTAATGGTTTTTACCATCAATTATATTCTCAATCGCGACCTTTCACGGTCCGATTTCAAGTCTCAACCGCGACCTTTCACGGTCCGATTTCAATTCTCAATCGCGACCTTTCACGGTCCGATTTCAAGTCTCAATCGCGACCTTTCACGGTCCGATTTCAATTCTCAATCGCGACCTTTCACGGTCCGATTTCAATTCTCAATCGCGACCTTTCACGGTCCGATTTCAATTCTCAATCGCGACCTTTCACGGTCCGATTTCAAGTCTCAATCGCGACCTTTCACGGTCCGATTTCAAAGTCTCAATCGCGACCTTTCACGGTCCGATTTCAAGTCTCAATCGCGACCTTTCACGGTCCGATTTCAAAGTCTCAATCGCGACCTTTCACGGTCCGATTTCAAGTCTCAATCGCGACCTTTCACGGTCCGATTTCAAGTCTCAATCGCGACCTTTCACGGTCCGATTTCAATTCTCAATCGCGACCTTTCACGGTCCGATTTCAATTCTCAATCGCGACCTTTCACGGTCCGATTTCAAAGTCTCAATCGCGACCTTTCACGGTCCGATTTCAAAGTCTCAACCGCGACCTTTCACGGTCCGATTTCAATTCTCAATCGCGACCTTTCACGGTCCGATTTCAAAGTCTCAATCGCGACCTTTCACGGTCCGATTTCAAAGTCTTAATCGCGACCTTTCACGGTCCGATTTCAATCCCCCATCTCGACCTTTCACGGTCCGATCTCAAACAGTCAATCCCGACCTTCGCGGTCCGACCTCCACTCTCCTATCGAGACCTTCGCTGTTCGTCTTCTCGGCAACAGCAATAAGCCCAAACCCCAAGGCACGAACGCTTTGCAACAATCCCTCTTCGGCCATCCTCGTAAGCCCGAACACCTTTTTCACTTCAGCAAGTGAACATTCATCTCCCCAGCAGCCAGTCGTAAGCACGACCGTTCCACCTCAGCGGCAGCTGCAATAAGCCCGCACAACAATCCCTCTTCGGCCATCCAGGTAAGCCCGAACGCCCATCCCCAGCAGGATAAAAACTGGCAACAGCAATAAGCCCAACACCCAAGGCACGAACGCCCTCGTTAGCATCACAACTCCGGTTTGAGGCACCACACGCCCTCGAAGGTTTCAGAAGTCCCAGGTTCAGACGCCTCCCAACAGTCTCCATTCAGGTACAGGTACCTTGCGAATGGTCTCATCCAGGTTTAGACGCCTCCTAACAGTCTCGCTCAGGTCAAAGTCCCCATGCGCGGCCCTCGCCCCCTTTCGAACTACGATCGGCTTGATTCCCGCTCGGGATACGTAGGAATCCTTTTCGCTAAGGGTCCAGCCAGCTGACCGCCCAGGTCTCTTTCAAAGTAAGGCATCCCGATTTGGATCCTTATCTTTTTCAACGACCCCACCTCCTTCGGAGGAGACGTCGCTGAGGGGCTAACTGTAAGTACCCAAATCCGGATCGTCCAAATTCGTCGAAAAGTTAACCAAAATCCGTTAAGCGGCCCGCTCCGGAGTTAACCAGAACTCGTTAAACTCCCGTTCTTTGTGCTAACGAGACGTCTCGGGGCTGCCCCGTGCATCCCGACGTCGAAGCCGTACTTAACACGTGTCATCTCACGTAAAAGTATGGCTTTCCACAAAACGCATTTTCCGGCACTTTCCGGGCGTTTCGGACATTTCCGGTTGTTATTTTAAAAACGGACAAACGGGACCAGGAACGAATTCCCATAAGTGGTGACTCGAGAGGGCACGTGGCGGCCATGCCACCTCCCTCTAGTCACCCTTCAATCATAAATCAAGGCTAAAAGACCAAAATACCCCGATTTGCAAGCCTAGTCCGGCCGGACTCCCTGTGCACTTTTCTGAAATTGCCGGCTGAAGTCCCCAGTTTCCAAAATACCCAAAACCCCTTGGATTCGGTCCAAGTCCGTCCAGGACTCCTAGCAATTTTCACCCTATAAATAGAAGTTGCTTTGTCAAAGGCAAAGGGGGACCAAATTCACTCCAAAAAATCACCACCCCACGGCTAAGCGGTTTTCACCCCTTCCGAGGCTCCGTTTCATCTCGATTCACGTGAAACCTTCGTATTTCGATCAAATACGCACCTTACTACTTTGAAACAACCTTTCGAATCACTTTCCGTGTCCCGTACACACCTCCCGAGCCAAAGGAGTCAACCCTAGCCATAGGTATAACTCCCTCTCTCTAAATCTCTCGTTCCGTCTCGGTTTACGCGCCAGTCGCTACAACCGTTTCGAACGTCATCGAAATGTAGACGCCTCCGTCTAACGGGGTCCGATACATTTTAGCCCCTCGATCCTCTTCTCTTTCCGTAAGAGAAGTAATCACGGGTTAAAACGGCGTTCCGACCCCGTTCCGTTTACTTTTATTGTCATTTACCAATTCCGGATCGATCGATCCGTCGATCGTCATTTTAATTTCTGTCATTTACAAATCCGAGCCGTTTGGCCTCGTTGACTGTCATTTACAAATCCGAGCCGTTTGGCCTCGTAGATCGTCATTTACGAATCCGGATCGTTTGATTCCGTTGATACCGCACTTTAAATATTGTCATTTACAAAGTCCGACCCGTTTGGATCGTGATAGTATTTACTTTTCAAAGTCCGAGTCGCAACCCGATTCGTTGATCGCATATCATTTAAAACGCCTTTTTCCCGTAAAAATCGTTAACAATGACACGCCCGGTTCAAAAAATCGGAGTTCGACCTTCGAACTCCTTTTCAAACTCAAAATCGACATTTGCCACGCAAATGCTCATTTCAACTCAAAATCGACGTTTGCCACGCAAACGCTCATTTCAAACTCAAAACCGACGTTTGCCACGCAAACGCTCATTTCCGTCTTAAAACCGACGTTTGTCATTCAAACGCTCGTCTTTTCAAACAAAGTCACCTAATCAACGTTTGTCATTCAAACCAAGATTAAGCTTGTCATTCAAGCCCCCATTTCAAAAGACCCACACACACACACACACACGATTTCGAGAAAGGTAGAAAGACTCGTCATGCGAGGCATTTCGGGCGATCTCGTAATACTCTACCCGAAACGTAACTTGACCTCCGAACCTAACAATCTCTGGTACAAAAAGCTTTTTACTCGTTTTTGCTGCCAATAAAAATGATCCCCGTTTTCAAAGCCTTTTCCTAAGTTTTTGCTACCAATAAAAACGACACCTTTTCACAATAGCCGTTTCTCAACGTTTGGGCTCAAAATACAAAAACCGCGTGGCGACTCCTCATTTTTCCTTCCCATGAAGCGAGGTCTCAGACACCAACCCCTCCGCGAAAGACAACCCCCTTTCGCATCGCGCGAAATCCGGGTAATTTCAATTACCAAATCGTAAATTTTGTAAATTAGATGAATATGGAGAACATTATATTCCTGCAAATTTGAAAAGATGTATGGTCCAAGATGTGTTAGCTAAATAGAGAACTCACCACTAGTACACCCGTTTCCTCATGTGAAAATGGTATTGTCTAACAGATAAAAGTTGTCGGAGGATACTTCCACACACTAAAATCTTGGACATCGGTCAGGTCATCTCATATGGGATTGAAAAGAAAATTAGCAACAGATAGAAAGAGAAAGCTCTGGCCTGCAAGCAGAATGAATGAGAGTTACCTGACATTCATATCAAATGTAATACTTACATCATAGCAACTTTGTTCATTAGTATCAGATATTCTAATAAATATAAACAGCCTAAAAAATTCTCATATATTTCATGAATATTTTTTTCTTGCTTTATGTCCAGAATAAATAAAACTAATTATCCTACTGTTGTATGATCATAAATATCTTCCATTAATTGCTTGTTTCCTTTAAAGACAGGAGAAGGGTGCCCAATTTTTGAACATTTGAAAACCCTAAATCTGAAACCCCAAATTAATCGATATTATAAACTCTAAATCAGAAATTGAAATCTCATTTGAACACTAAATCAAAACCCCCAAATTAATCAACAATAAAACCCTAAATTGAAACCTCAAATTGAAATCCAAAAGATTCAAACTTACCCGAAGCAGCAGCTGGAGTGATTGAACGCCGGAGGTGGAGGTGGATTCGAATCCGTAGAGGTCACCGAGAGAGCTGGTGAACGGTGCTTTTCTTCTCTTCTCTCCACACACGATGATGAAGTCCATTAATTAAAAAATGTTTGGTCTTCTAAAAGGAGCCTATAAATAGACTAGTCTAGGAGATTAGAGGGCAAACTTCGATGTATTCTGAATCATATCATAATAATATCTGACTAGTTGAGTGTAACTCCTAGTTGTGTTCCTTCTCTCTCGTTGTGTTGCTGAATTTTACAAGATTTATTTCCTCCTCTTATTTACCTCCACATCACGCGAACACACCCACATCATTTGGTATCAGAGACAATGCTACATTCTTGGGTCGCTTCCTTAATTTGTTTCATGGCAGCACGACGTGGTAGAGGAAGGCGAGGTAACATGATGGTCGTCTACAACCTGATGAGTTTCAAGAGTGGCTTAGTGCCATTGAGAAATTTTTTTATTACAAGGAAATAGCTCAACATCAACGTGTGAAGCTTGTATCAACGAGGTTGCATGGTTATGCTTCAACGTGGTGGGATAAAGTTCAAGAGATGAAACTTCGAAAGGGAAAGGCCAAGATTACATCTTGGGAGAAGAGGAAATCGAGGCTTAAGGAGAAATTTCTCCCCATATATTTTGGCTCAAACAATATTTTCACAATTCAACAACCTTCGCCAAGAGTCCAAAAGTGTGGTGGAGTATAGAGAGGAATTCTACAAGCTGATGGAACGTAATGATGTGCAAGAAAACGAAGAACAACCGGTAGCAAGTATGTGGGCAGTTTGCGAATTCCCCTTCGTAACGAAGTGGAAATGCACAGGCTATGGAGAGTTGAAGATGCTTATCAATTGGTCTTAAAGGTAGAGGCTAAACTTGCTCGTAGTGGTGGTAAGAAGTACGCGGATGTATGCATCCTATATCCTTATTCAAAGGGAGACACTTCAAAGAATGGGAAGACGAATTCAAAGGCTGGAAATTTTGGTGAACAATCAGAAAAGTCAGCCACTACCAACCGTGCAGGAGGACAATCTAGTCGCACCAATGGATGCTTCAAGTGTGTTCAAGTTGGTCATCATATGAATGAATGTCCGAAATGACATGTCATTGCTTTCGGTGATGAAGGCTTGGAGGATGAAGTTGAAAGGCAGCCAGTATATGATGGAGAAGAGGGTGTTGAGCGTGAGGAGATTGAGCCTGAACAAGGTGAAAGCTTGATGATCCAAATATCCCTTACTACTCCCAAGGTTGATGACGATGAAGATTGTCTCCGCTCAAGTATTTTTAAGACTTGATGCAAGTCTAATGGGAATGTATGCACTATAGTCATTGATGGTGGTAGCTGCGAAAATATTGTGTCACAAGAGATGGTGAACAAGCTCAATATTCCAATTGAACCACATCCTAAGCCGTACCGCATTGCATGGTTCAAGAAAGGAAATGAGGTAAAAGTTACTAAGCATTGTCTTGTTTCATTTTCGATGGGGAAGAATTATCATGATAAAATTTGGTGTGATGATGTTCCTATAGATGTATGTCACATACTCCTAAGAAGGCCATGGCAATATGATAGGCATGCTATTCACAATGGTCATGCAAATACTTATACTTTTAAGATGGGAAAATATGAAATAGTTCTTTTGCCTAGTAAAGAGGAAAAGATGCTCAAGTCTTCAAAGGAAGAGAGCAACAACTTCCTTACTCTGTCACAGTTCATTGAAGAAAGCACAGCAAGTGGTGTTTGCTATATGTTGATTGCTAAAGAAACCATGGAATCTTTAAGTTTTCCTAGTGAATTGGAGCCACTGTTGAAGGAATTTGAAGATGTCATGAAAGAAGATTTGCCCGATGGTTTGCCACCTCTTAGAGACATTCCACATCAAATTGACTTGGTTCCGAGTTCTACTCTTCCGAATAGGGCTCACTATCGCATGAGTCCTAAGGAGCATGGAGAATTGGCTAGGCAAGTAACAGAGTTGTTAAAGAAAGGGTACATTCAAGAGATCTTGAGCCCTTGTGCTATTCCAGCTTTATTGACTCCAAAAAGGGATGTGACATTGCGTATGTGTGTAGACAATCGTGCAATCAACAAGATTACTATCAAGTATCGATTTCCTATTCCAAGGATTGATGACATGTTTGACATGCTTGCCAAAGCGAAAGTTTACTCCAAGATTGATCTCCGAAGTGGTTATCACCAAATTCGCATTAAGCCAGGTGATGAATGGAAGACCACTTTCAAGACACGAGAAGGGTTTTACGAGTGGCTAGTTATGCCATTTGGTCTTTCCAATGCTCCAAGCACTTTCATGAGGGTAATGAATCAAACCCATCGCCCTTTTATTGAAAAATTTGTTGTTGTTTACTTTGACGATATACTTATATATAGTCGTAATAAAAGTGAGAATTTGGAGCATTTAAGGGATATTTTGATCACTTTGAGAGGTGAAAAACTTTACGCAAACCTCAAAAAGTGCTATTTCATGACAAATAGTCTAGTTTTTCTAGGCTTTGTGCTAACTCCCACAGGAATCCAAGTGGATGATGAGAAGATTCGTGCAATTCAGGAGTGGCCATCACCCAAAAGCTTGCAGGAAGTTAGGAGTTTTCATGGGTTAGCATCATTTTACCATCGTTTCATCAAGAATTTTAGCACTATTTTAGCCCCTTTAACAAGTTGTATGAAGAAAGGAAAATTCAAGTGGACCTTGGAAGCTGAGAAGAGTTTTCTACTTGTGAAAAGCAAGTTGTCAAGCGCACAGGTACTTGCTTTACCAGACTTTGAAAAGGTGTTCGAAGTTGATTGTAATGCATCTCAGGTGGGAATTGGTGGGGTCCTAAGCCAAGAAGGTCATCTGATCGCTTTCTTTAGTTATAAACTAAATGAAGCACGAAAGAAGTATTCTACTTATGATGTGGAATTTTATGCAATCGTGCAAGCCATTCGCCATTGGAGATCCTACCTCATTCAAAAAGAATTCATTTTGAATTCGGACCATGAGGCTCTCAAGCACATCAACAACCAAGGAGGACTAAACAGGAGGCATGCAAAATGGGTCTCATTTTTGCAAGAGTATACTTTTTGTGTTGAAGCATAAGAGTGGAAAATACAATCAAGTGAATGATGATCTTAGTAGGAGGGTTGTGATTATGAAAACTCTAAGTATAAAGCTGGAAGGATTTGATCGTATTCGCAACATGTACGAGGAAGATTCAGATTTTGGCGACATTTGGAGGGCTTGCAAAAGCGGACAGCAGGGTGATTATTTTCTTCAAGATGAATTTCTCTTCAAGGGAAGTAGTCTGTGCATCCCAAAGTTCTCCCTTAGAGAGTACCTTATCAAGGAATTGCATTCTGGGGGACTTGGTGGACAATTTGGAAGGGACAAGATAGTTTTTGCTGTGAAGGAGAAATACTTTTGGCCTTCCATTTATAGGAATGTGAACATGTTCGTGAAGCGATGTCGCATATGTCAAACTTGCAAAGGAGGAACTTAGAATACCGGTCATTACATGCCAATGCCTATTCCAGACACTCCGTGGGAAGATGTAAGCATGGACTTTGTGGTTGGATTGCCAAAAACTCAAAGAGGTAATGATTCAATTTTTGTCGTTGTTGATCGTTTTTCCAAGATGGCATACTTTATTGCATGCAAGAAGACTATGGATGCTTCTTATGTTGCTAGTCTTTATTTTCGTGAGGTCGTTAAGCATCATGGAATACCCAAATCCATTGTTTCAGACAGAGATACTAAATTTACTAGCCATTTTTGGAGAAGTTTGTGGAAGATGGTTGGCACTAATTTGCAGTTTAGTAGTACGTATCATCCTCAAACGGATGGACAAACAGAAGTGGTGAATCAGACCTTGGGAAATCTGCTTAGAACATTGTCAGCAAAGAAGCCAAAACAGCGGGACATGGTGCTTTCGAAAGCTGAATTTTCTTATAATTATTCAGTTAATCGCTCCACCGGAAAAAGTCCTTTTGAGGTTGTTTATGGAAAAGCTCCGAACCATTATCTTGATCTTGTTTCGATTCCAAATCCCACATTGTCAAGGAATAAGGCGGAAGGTTTTGCTGCTGCTATGGCACACATTCATCAAGAAGTGAAAAGGAAGCTCAAAGACAGTAATGCAAAGTATAAGGAAGCAGCCAATGTTCAACGAAGAATGAAGGTATTTGATGAAGGAGATCTTGTTTGGGTCAATCTGAAGAAGGAGAGGTTTCCTAGTGTTTCTTATAGCAAACTCAAGGAAAAGAAGATTGGTCCTTGCCGAATCCTCAAAGATCAATGACAATGCCTGTTGGACTTTTGTTAAGGCTTCTTAAGGAAATAACAAAGAGAGATGAGAAAGATAACGGGAAATATAACGGA
The DNA here is from genome assembly GCA_022495995.1 of Adenophora triphylla var. japonica. Taxonomy (NCBI): domain Eukaryota; kingdom Viridiplantae; phylum Streptophyta; class Magnoliopsida; order Asterales; family Campanulaceae; genus Adenophora; species Adenophora triphylla. The sequence continues at coordinate 28,012 of JAFEMH010007338.1, forward strand.
AATTGAAAAACAAACCACAAATAGTCGAGTCTTGTGTTTAACACAATTTTCGTAAGAAGTAATTGCCCCGCACAGGTGCTTACGGTTGAATGGCAAACTCCTCGTGAGATAAAACGACTTCTAGTTATCTATAGGAGCACTCAAAATAAATAACTCTAGCAAACAATTGGCTATTTGGAACTTTGGACTTGAAAGAATTATATGCAACAATATGAAGATGATTAGGCAATGTTAATCTATCTCAAAGAAGGTAGGAAAGGCTCAATTTACTGTGTGTATGTATTGAAATTTGGAGGGGAAGTATATAAAGAGAGTTAAGGGGTTTGTGACTTTTCCCACGAAAAGACACAACTTTTCTGTTTGAATTGGTGACTGTTCAGGAGCTGCTAGGCCGAGTCAAGGGACTCGCTCGGTCGAGCGCCAAGCTGCACGGCTGAGTCCAATGAGCTGCACGGCCGTGTCAATCAAACTGCTCGGCCGAGCATGGCATATGCCTCGGCTTTGTAAGATTGTCCAGAGACTTTGGCCAATTTCTGTGCTCTGCTCGGCCGAGTTAAGGACTCGCTCGGCCGAGCACATCAGACCATATCAAAACACCCTTTAAACAACTCTCGTTAAGTTACAAATCTTTTGTCATTAATTTCTCATTCACCCGGAAATGGTTTTGAGACAATAAATGAGATTTATAATCTACACTAAATGTAGAATACATTTTTTAACTTACTTCGTTAACAAATAACGAATTCCGTTGGAAGTTAACGAACTTCTGTTAGAAAGTTAGGTCAACGACAAGTCAAACATAACTTTCGTTACCCATTTCCAACAATCCCCCACATGAATGACAATTAATGCATGTATGCAATTTCGTCCAAAAGTTCCGACGAACCATTATTACATCGGGATAGATAGCTTGTGGCTTTGAATCTCCCCTAGTGAAATATTATCGGATATACTAGCCATTTGGTAGCGAGTCGCTTTGAACCAGTGACTGTATGATGTATATTAAGACAACAATACTCACATAATAATAGCTCTAACAGTTATTGTTCTCACGTTTTGTCCATTTCGTCCCTGGACCGTATCTCATTTCATAAGCATTCACATTAGAAGCGGCCATGTTACTTCTCGCTTATATAGGTGATTCATACTATTAGGAGTATCCTGCACTACTCCACCCGTAGGTATAGGAATCATTAAAAGTTTTCTCAACTTATCCTCACCAATGCTGCAGGTGCTTATACTTGGATGTTCTGGGAATGAGTATTCAACATCTCCAGGTCATTCAACCGAGTTGTTGTTTCCAAGTGATTCTACTAGAACTTATAGCTTGGTTGTCTCATTGAACCAAGGGCATGGGATCTCCAATTCTCAAGGTTGAGTGTCCACTATGAGTTCTTTTATTGTGGGTTTTTTAACTTCATTCCCCTTACCAGACAATTTGATCTCCTATTCATACCCTTTGGTATACGGATCCGGTTTTTGACTTCACATGGCCAGTTGTGACAGTCTCATTTGAGATCAATTGTCTTATGGTAATATGTCAATGACCATTGTGTCTTGACTTACCACGATGTTCTACACCTTTTCCTATTTCTCATTGTCGTCACAATGCCTTAGGTCATGTAGACACAAACTTATTCCACAAAGGAATATCTTCCAAGACCATTCAACTTTTATCTTTATCTAATGCTATTGACTCAGATTCCTTATTGAATCGAGTTGTTCAAGTTGTCTTGGAAGTTTGACACCGCTGCTCTATTTATTGTGAACACATTTTTCACCTTGGAATTTATTTGTGTCTGTTATCCAATCAGTATATCATTTTCATACTATTGAATATCTTATTCATTGTAATCTGTAATCACAAGAATATCTTTAAGTACTCCAATTACTTTGACTATCCTTAGTGATTTATTACAATTTTTAATTAGACTTTTAGTCTCTCTAGAATAGTCAATCTTTTCGAGTGATCAAATTCTTCTATCGGTTAGTTTCTTCGAGTGGTTATTATCTCTGTACCGTTTCGACTTCCCAAGTATTCAGTATCTCTAAGTGGTTTGACCTCCTTAGAGTCTAACTTTCAGGAATCTACCTTACAGAGATTACCTCTCAAGATTCTACTTGAACTTTCGAAGTACTTTTTCAAGATAATGGGATTGTGATAGGACTATTCCTTCTGATGTTCTAGAAATTTTTATTTCTAATATGACATCGGCTAATCCCATGTCAAAGTTCTTCTTTAACATGTCTTTGGTATTCATGATCAATTCATGACTACCATTATTAGCATGTTGTCTACATAAAGACAAACAATAACGAATGATTCAGATGTTTCTATTAATGTAGACACATTTGTCACATTCGATAACATAGTTCCCACTTTAGGACGGTTGTTTTCACATCCATTTGGTGTATCTCAAGGTTATGCACTGTTGCAATAGCTATGAGAGTTCTTATAGATGTGATCCTTGAGCGTTTTAGAATCTATCTCTTCAGATTCTATGCCTGTAGAGACTACCTTTCAAGATCCTTTTATCAAGAAAAGTCCGTCTCAATAGAGTTTATTTCATAAGATTAATTTTTCTTATAGAATTGTATCTTTTGAAATTTTCACTCTTTAGACTAGACCTCTTGAAAATTCTTCCTATTGATTTCAAGAGTCTAACATTTAAAGGTTTCATCCTTGGCACATCTAGTTTTTTGCAACCCAACGGTTCGCATAAGGAAGATCAACCATCTTCCTAATAGAGTAGGATGAACTATTAACTGTTAACAGTAACAGTAGTAACTTTTGTCCTTCAACTGTATCTTGGTTCTTCTTCTTATTAAGAAAACCACTTACAGTTTTCTATAAATTTTCTTATTAAAATTTATACATTTCCTATCATTTCAAGGAAGTATATTCTTAAAGAATATAACGTGTCTTGCTTAAGTATTACTACTTTAGCCGAATACCCCCACATTTTAGGTATTTATAAAACAGCTTACGAATACTTCAAATTCGTTAGGAGTTTTTATCAAATTCATCATTTAAATATTTCCTTTCTAAGGACCCATTTGTAACCCAATGGTTAGCATTATGGAGGAAGATCTATTAATTTTCCAAATATATGATGAGACATCCTTTCAACTGTTAACAGTTTTAACAGTTTCCGCTAATACTAAAAGTTCACTTATATATAGAACTTATGTATTTAGCCTGTACCCCCACATTTGAGGTGTACCCCCATATTTCAAATATTTTATGAATATCTTAATTCATATTTAATATTTTCCTTTATGTGGGGTCATTCAATTGTAATAACTAGCATATGCTCCATGTTATCTACAATGTCTTAAGTCACTTGCGTGATTAAGATTTTCCTTTTTACTTTGTCAAGGTACTTCATTTCCTTGAGATGAACTGATGACATAGTCATAACTATGTTCAAGTGAGGTTGTTTTAACCCTTTTCCTTTTAAGGAAACTTGGTTTCGAAGAATATAGCAACTTCACTTCAATAATCGTTCCCTTTGTCATATCGGGAATTTTAAATTTGTTCTTCACAAATCTATATGCATTACTAATTGTTTGCATATCCAATGGAAACGTAATCCATGGTTTTGGGTCTTATCTTAACCTCTTTAGGTTTAAATATTTCTACCTATACTAGGTATCCCCACATTTTGTCAAGTAAGACGAAACTTATCAATAAGGAGTTCAACCTCTCCTTACAAGTTCTATTCTTCCTTTGGGTGTGTAAGTAGCATTCGTTTGATAAATAAGTGTGAGCATCCCAATAATTGTTTTTCAAACAATACTACATACTCTCCATAATTAAGATGAATCACTAACTCATTCTTTATTACTTAAACCTCTTAAGGTTTCATCTTTACTATTTCAAAAGATGTACTTTGCATTATCGAGTGCAAATATCAATAGAAGTAATGAAGAACTGATTTCCACAGAAGAAATCACATTAGGTTTGCGAATCAAACTTCATCTTAGGTAGTAATTTTAAATTCACTAGTCGACGGAATGAATTTAAATTTACAAGACCTAAATGAACAAGTCATAACACAAGCCAAGTAGGAAATAAAAACTGATATTTTATTCTTCGCTCTTAGGCGGATTACATTCAGATCAAGGTACCCTTTTCTAATATAATACAATGACCACATTTGGTCAATTAAATCTTATGCCCCTAGGCTAAGTTGATCAAAGTCCAATGGAACATATCGATCTTCAGTCACATTGGCTTGAAGAGGGTTTCCATCTTGGTTGTTGATTCTAGGATGTCGACATTCCCTAGCCATACGGGTTTGCCACAATTAAAACAACTACCTTTGAACTTCTTGGCGGTTGTAGTTCCCCTCTTTACTTTCCCGGTGTTCTTCCTCTTGTTTTCAGTACTTGTTTCCGCCAAGTTTACTTGCCGTCTTTTTGTCACTATACACATAGAATAGTGCATCTCGAGAAATTCCCAAAGTTCTCTTGCGGTCTTTATGCCACAACACACATAGTTTTGCGCATCATCCAAGCCATTAAGAATATACTTGCGACACAAGAAATCGCTGTGATTCCATGTATCCAAGTCTTTCTTTGCTTGGGGTTCATCCCCTTCGGATATCAATGGTGGATATTCCCAAAGAAATCGCACCAATTTTAATGTTGTCAAATAGACCAACATTTTCTGTTGCCACCTCTTAAAGTCCATCCCGGTAAGAATACCCTGTCTTTCCGCATGCACGAACGCATGAGATGGAGGAGGAGCATTATGAGGTGCGACACTTGAGGTTGTACCTGAGCCAGGTGAAGGAGGTTTCTCACCTTGTACCGAGTGAGTCAGTCAAGGAGCGGGTGCAACATTCTTTAGCGTTGCTTCGCCTTGAAGGGGAGTGAGCCCTGCTGACTCGGAGGTGACTTTCTCATTAGACATTGTATGAACGCCTTAAGAAACGTCAAATACTTCTTACGATTGTTGGACTTTTGTTAAGGCTTCTTAAGGAAATAACAAAGAGAGATGAGAAAGATAACGGGAAATATAACGGAAATTGAAAAACAAACCACAAATAGTCGAGTCTTGTGTTTAACACAATTTCCGTAAGAAGTATTTGCCCCGCACAGGTGCTTACGGTTGAATGGCAAACTCCTCGTGAGATAAAACGACTTCTAGTTATCTATACGAGCAATCCAAATAAATAACTCTAGCGAACAATTGGCTATTTGGAACTTTGGACTTGAAGGAATTATATGCAACAATATGAAGATGATTAGGCAATGTTAATCTATCTCAAAGAGGGTAGGAAAGACTCAATTTACTGTGTGTATGTATTGAAATTCGGAGGGGAAGTATATAAAGAGAGTTAAGGGGTTTGTGACTTTTCCCACGAAAAGACACAACTTTTCTGTTTGAATTGGTGACTGTTCAGGAGCTGCTCGGCCGAGTCAAGGGACTCGCTCGGCTGAGCGCCAAGCTGCACGGCCGAGTCCAATGAGCTGCACGGCCGTGTCAATCAAACTGCTCGGCCGAGCATGGCATATGCCTCGGCCGTGTAAGATTGTCCAGAGACTTTGGCCAATTTCTGTGCTCTGCTCGGCCGAGTTAAGGACTCGCTCGGCCGAGCACATCAGACCATATCAAAACACCCTTTAAACAATTCTCGTTAAGTTACAAATCTTTTGTCATTAATTTCTCATTCACCCGGAAATGGTTTTGAGATAATAAATGAGATTCATAATCTACACTAAATGTATAATACATTTTGTAACTTAATTCGTTAACAAATAACGAATTCCGTTGGAAGTTAACGAACTTCTGTTAGAAAGTTAGGTCAACGACAAGTCAAACATAACTTTCGTTACCCATTTCCAACAATGCCTACATAATTGATCTCCATCCCCACATCAACACTCACCCAACGTTTAACATTCGTGACTTGTCTGAGTTTCATGGAGACCAACCAGAAAACTCGTGGTCGAGTTCTTCCCCAGTCGGAGAGAATGATGCATTCCATGACTTATAGATGCATAGTATGGAGGTAAAAGACATCAGTTCAGCCTATGTTTTCTTTTTCCAAGTTCAGCCCTTTATTAGTAGTATTTACCCCCTACATGAATCAGCCATTAATTCATGGTTTTGACTTATCCATTAAACATATTAATTAATTAAATAATGTTTGGTCTTCTAAAAGGAGCCTATAAATAGACTAGTCTAGGAGATTGGAGGGCATACTTTGATGTATTCTGAATCATTTCATAATAATATCTGACTAGTTGAGTGTAACTCCTAGTTTTGTTCCTTTTCTCTCGTTGTGTTGCTGAATTTTACAAGATTCATTTCCTCCTCTTATTTACCTCCACATCACATGAACACACCCACACGGTTAAGAACACGAACACAAAGAGAGAGAGAGAGAGAGAGAGAGAGAGAGAGAAAGAGACGGACCTACTAAAAGTGAAGGAAACGTTGGGGGCAGCGTTGCCGCTATGGGTGGTCGTCGGTTTAATATTCTGGGATCTGCCGTCGGTGGTGTGTGGTGGTGGTGGCGATGGCTGGTGGCGGTCGGTGGTGCGTGCTCTGTCGTCGGTTGTGATGGATTTGGGAATGTCTGGATTTGGGAATGGCGATTGCGGGTGGCGATGGCTGTGTTTGGGAATGGCTGAATAATGAAAGGGCGTATGCCTCAAAACCAAAAAAAAAAAAAAATCCTTATGAAGCGTATGGTAACATAGCGTATCTATTATGTGCTATGTAAGCTTGTCCCAAGATAGCGTTTACCTATTATGCGTTATGTTAGTTATTTGTTTTAAATTTTTTTTGCCTTGGTTATTAAATTTAAAGGTGTGGATGCGCTATGTAAGTTTACACCTTGGATAGCGCTTTATAAAAGCGCTATCTAAGGTGTGTTTCCTAAGATCCAATCTGTACTAGTGCTATAAATACATAGTACACGGCACAAGAGAAGAAAAAGCTTCAAGAATTTTTTGTAAGAGAAAAACACTTTGTTATTCACGGATTCGAGATAGCTCTTTAAGTTATGATTGTAGTTGTGTCTTACATCTAAACTTACATCTAGATTTCGTTCATATTCTTTGTTCTACTTCTGTTTATAATAAGCTTTCCTTGACCAAGAAACATTGTTCTTAGTTTAGAAGTTGGTTAGCACTTGATTTAGTTTTATAATCTTTTTGTTTCGCTTATTACTTTTTTAGTCTGTAAATCAGATCTTTAATAGTGAAAATCTTTTTAGTTTTAAAGCCTTTTTTGTTGGGTAAGAACCAGTAAACGTTTAATTCTGTGTGTTCTTATTTTTATTCTGCAGCATATTTTTAGATGTGTGAAATAAACTTTCAGATTCGTGTATGAAAAGAGAATCCCTCTAATAAAAAATTATATCAAATTTTCTATTTTAAGATTTTGTTATTTTTAATGACACTAATTGTAATAACTTTTGCGTAAAATCTAGGGAGAAACGCGTTTCTCCATAAGTTATGGAGAAACGGGTTACGGGTATCCAGAAGCTATTGAAAGGATATCCAGAAATTTTTTGTATTGGCCATGACCTTGTCCCATGGTTACTTCTGGATATCAGTCTCAAAGGTTCTGGATATCCAGAACCCTTTGAAAGGATATCCAGAAGCTTATGAAAGTGATATCCAGAAACCTTCAAAATGATATCCGTAAACTTTCAAAATGTTTCTGGATATTCATTTGATGGTTTCGGATATACATTTGAAGGTTTCTTCGATATCCGTAAAACCTTCAATAAGCATTTTCTGGTCTTGGCCTTGGATTTGGCTTCAAATATGTTTCGATATTCATTTGATGGTTTCTGGATATATATTTGAAAGGTTTTCGGATATCCGTAAACCTTCAATAAGCAATTTGTGGTCTTGGCCTTGGATTTGGCTTCAAATATGTTTCTGGATATCCGCCCAAAGGCTTCTGGATATCCGTTCCAAAGCTTCTGGATATCCAGAACCCTTTGAGACTGATATCCAGAAATTTTCTTCTGGTTATCAAACGTATAGTTTCTGGCTATTAAAAACGCGTTTCTCCATAGTTATGGAGAAACGCGTTTCTCAGCAGACCTACTCTAACTTTTGTAACTAATGCAATTTTGGGTGGAACATCGGGAGTATTGTTAAGTTTTGCAATTTTACGAAAATACAATATATATATATATATATATATATATATATATATATATATATATATATATACTGCCTCCGTCCCATAAGTCTTAAGAATTATTGATTTTTTTTTTGTCAACTTTGAGTTGCTTTGACCAAGATTTTATAAAAAAATTATGATGCTAATAAAGATTTAAAAAATTAAAAAATGATCCACTATTAAAATACTTTCAATAAAAAAATTCAAATTTTTGTTAAGATTATCAAATTTTCTTTAAAGTTTTAGTCAAAGTTATCAAAAGTTGACCAAAAAGTCAATATATTCTTAAAAATTATGGGACGGAGGGAGTATATATATATATATGGGTGGAACATCGGGAGTATTGTTTCAAAATATACTTTATATTACACTTTTTCACGCATATTAAGAAATATAATTAATACATAGATGAAAAATATTCATATACCCTACAATAATCCAATTAATGTTTATACAAGAAATAATTTATAATAATAAATAAGAGTAAAATTGATATACGTGAACGCATATTCTTTGTAATATTAAAATGACAAATATTTTGAAAATAAATAAACTACTAAAACAAAATTTATTTTAAAATGGAAGGAGAATCTATGACGTCTTATTGCAGAAAGTTTTAGTTTATCCATACCAGGGTCTTGCCCGTGCTACACACGGGGTACTTTGATATTTTTGGTAATCATAAGTAAGTTTGTCCATTTAAAAAAAATATATACTTTAGTTTAAAATTAATATATTAATATAAAATATTATGAGGATGAATTATAAATATTATGGTAATGGAAAAAATATGAGTGAGGTCACAAACTTGTAAAAGGATAACCATGAAATTCATTTATTATGTCATGTGATGATGTGATAGATGAAGTCTTGAAAGAGATATTTAGAGTTATGGTTATGGCACAATATATTTCTCCATAATCTGTTAATATTTTTGTGGTTTGTTTTCTCATTATTCTCTCAAGACTTCTAGATCATTAAAGTATTCAAATAATTGAACAAACATAATTAAATAAAGTTTGGCAAATATAAATGTAATAAATTTATAAATATAAAGATAACTTTAAATTTGGCTGTGCATAGTGAAAATATAAGAGTTAAACTTGTCATACAAATGCATATAATTCAAAAGTATTTAATTCTTTTTCAAAAGATAAGCTAATGGCATAATCACAATTTTAAAATAACCTTTTAAAGAAAAAGAATTTTTTAAAATGACTTATGGATAGCTAGGTATTCATAAAATTATGGTCAAAGTTTGATTGAGTTGAGTAAGACTAACATTTTGGGACAGAGGGAGTAATAAAGATAAAATTAAACAATGATCCATCTAATTAAACATTGTTTAAATGAGACATCTAATTGAATATGTTTTGCAATTGAAATATGACGGAGGAACACTATATTAAAAAAATTATTCATAAATCATAACATGACATAAAAATATTATATTAACATTATTATAATAATATCAATTGAGTTTATCAAGAATTTATTAATTGGGTGTAGTGTCTTCAAAAAAAAAAGAATTACTTGGATGGGGTGTGAACTTACGGTCTTTACAGAGATTCAGAAAGCTTGAACTTGGCTTTGAACTTTAAACTTTAAACGTTTCTCTCCTCCGTCCGGCGAAAATGAAGCGGCAACGACCAGCAGTGCTGCAGTCCGACAGCGGCAACGACGACAGCAATGTCCGGCGCAATCGTACTCGGCTAACTCTTTCTTTCTCTTGTTTGCGCTTTATCCTAATCTCAAATTTTACGACGATTGTTTATTGATTTAGGGTTTCTTTTCTTTTTAACTAATTGATTTCAATGTTTTTTATTTTGAAAGAATTGATTTCGATTCCTTTTTAAAAAATTAAAAATTGGTACGCACGTACACCGATTGAATTCAATCGTCTTTTTTCTTTCCTTGGGTGTCGACCCAACAAACAAAGCACTGAACTTGGAAAGTTGGAAGTTTAAAATATGCCCATATGATATTATATCTAATTCATATCATCAAACAATCACATTAAATAAAATGGATGCTTTCCATTAAAAAAAAAAGGATCATAACTTTGGCCATAAACCAAATACCAAAATTTCAAAATATCAAAAATAAATTGTCAATAGTTCAAAGTATCCTTCTTTTGGCAGTAAAAGCGACATAACTAAGATAATACAACAAAACAATCAGATTGAACTGATCACAGGACAGATCCTAGATAATTGTTTATAAGATGTACTGCTACAAAACATTTATAGCCACAAAATGGTGCAGTAATACAAAAGCACCAAATATTTGTCTCTTGAGTCCCTGATTTTTCACCGCTCTTTTCTTCCAGCGGTTGAAGACTTGAATTGGCTGACTCTTGCATATTTAAATTCACAGCAAAGTGATATTCATACATCCGTCTTTGACTCAACCATGGAATTACAATCAAAAAATTGCACAGGAATTATTTTAAAAAAAAAAGTAATTTTGGATAAAATTATAAGGTGTTCAAAGAAAATAAACATTAAAATAAGTCATAAAGAGTATGAGATGTACCTATTGAATTGAAAATTTCCTTGTAAACGATATTTTTGGTCCATCCTTTAAAGTCAGCGTAAGTTTCGTCAAGCAAAATTTTTAAACCAGTTGGAGATTTGACTCGGGATAAAGCAACATACAGTTGTCTGTGGCTAAACACCGGATAAGACAAATATAGACCAACATTTTCTAACGTTTGCCCTTGACTTTTATTTATTGTCATCGCATAGCAGACTCTAAGCGGAATTTGTCTTCTTTTTAACATAAATGGTAACTTCCCTTCCGAAGACGTAAGACATATTCTTGGAATAAGGACTTTTTCACCGATATGTGATCCAGAAATTATACTGCCTTCAATTACTCTTTTTCCCAAGTTGAGTAATCATCATTCGCGTCCCATTACACATTCCTTTGCTTGGATTAACATTCGGAAGTAGCATTACAGGGACACCTATTTTCAGTTTAAGTCTATGTTCTGGAATTCCTAGCAAATTCAAAATGTTCAAAAACTCAAGTGGATATAATAAATCTTTATTAGGGATGTCAGAGTTTGAAGTGTCAATAGAATTCATCCTTAGGTATTCCTTCTCTTCTCCTTCAATTTTTTCCATAATAAATTTGTTTATTTTATCCACTTTATCATTTTTGGGAGTTAAAAATGCTCTATTTGTCAAGTAGCCACTATCAAGCCTCAGAGAATCAAAGTTAGGGTATGTCGAATGAAAAATATCACTAATAGAATCTCTTGTTGATTCAATCAGCAATTGTGATGGAATTTGAATCCATTCAGCTTCCTCACTATCATCCCTCACTTTAGCTGCTTCACAACCGTCTCCTACTTTAAGAATCCAATTTGAAAAAACCTCCAATGAAATATGGCTATCATTGCTACCCAATTGAGAATCCTGTAATCTCATATTCCTAGTAAGAACACAATTTTCACATTCTTTCCAAAGATAAGAGCTACTCAATGAGGCATTGACAATCTCACCCCTTGTGCCCCCGGGAACAGAAGGTAGGATTTGTCGGAAATCTCCACCCAACAAAATTTTTTTCCCACAGAATGTCTTATCTTTATCATATGTTTTCGTTCCACACAAAATATCTTTTAAATTTTTATCAACTGCTTCAAATGCATGCTTAGCATCCATTGGTGCTTCATCCCATATAACCAAACTTGCTTTTTGAATGAGGTTCAGCCATTTGCCTACCTTGTTTTATAGTACACGTTGATTCTTCCATCACATTCAAGGGTATTCTCACTACAGGAAAAATAGTTATTTACGGCAGTTATTTACGGCGGTATATATGGAGCCGCCGTATATAACTACTTATATGGCGGTATACAAATTTCCTTTTTGGGCGTCCCATTTGAAAGGGCACAACCCAAAAATGGAATTTTTTTTATTTCTTCTTTATTTGTGGGACCCACTTGTCATACTCTCACAATAAATATCCACTAACTATTTCCTACCCCACTTTCTCTTTCTACATCATCTTTCACCCACAACATTTATTCCATTATACACTTTTTCTCTTTCCTACATCACTTTTCTTAATTCTCGTGCAAGGACACAAAAATGCCCATTCGAACGGGACGAAGGGAGTAATATATATGGTATAGAGTATATGGTATAGTATATAGGGTATAGGGTATAGTAAATAGGGTATATGGTATAGCATATAGGATATAGTATATAGGGTTTAGAGTATAGGGTAGTATATAAGGTATAGTATATAGGATATAGTATATAGTATATAGGGTATAGGGTATATGGTACAAGGTACATGATATAGGGTATAATATTAATAATTAAGCATTATTAATATTTTAAATGTATAGTTATTATTGTTGTTCTAAAGTATTTTTTTTTCTAATTTATAACTATTATTATTATTATTTATAACATGTATTATTCAATTATTACTTATTATTAATAATTTATAATATTAGTATTGATACTTCTTCTAGATATTTACTTATTTTTTTACTAATTAATATTGCTGTTATAATTATTTAATATTTTTATTTTTTTCAATTATTATTATGAGATAATATTATTTTATAATCATGATGATTTTTTTGTGAAATACAAATAAATATAAGAAGTGGCAATACTTCATTGAACACACAAATATCCACTTGGATCACTAGCCTAAAACAATATCTTTACCATTAAATACATTACATCCAATGGTCCAAATTCATCCCATAAAAATAAAACTACACTTTCCTTTGATTGGCTCATTAATGTTCACATGGATTATCAATAAATCAATCTACACCATTAATCTCACACTCAAATCCAATGGTCCTAATTCACCCACTTTCCCTAACCCTAAACAAAACCCTCCCTCATTCTTTCTTTTTTCTGCGCCTCCCTCATTCTTTCTTTTCTGCGCCTCCCTCATCTCTCCTTCTCCCTCTTCATCCTAGAAATCTGTAGTTGGCGGTGAGAGGGTGGAGGTGGGCGGAGAAGGGAGGGTGTGGATGAATCTTCTTCTCCCCTAATCCCCAATTCCACCAACCCAACTTCAATCCCTAACCAAAACAAAAATGGGTAGAATCTTCTTCTCTCTCTTACTCTTCTCTCCTTACCTAGCCATCTTCAACCCCTAGCCGTCTCCCCTTCATCGTCTCCGGCGATGGCAATGGTGGCTCCGTCTCTCTCTCTGGTTCGCACTCCGTCTTCGCCACAGATCTGGTTCGAAAACACACCGTCTCTCTCTCTGTTTTAATTTCGCCCCATTGTTTCTTCAATCTCTGTTTTGATTTCGTTTTGATTTTCAATTTCTCCTCACAATCCGTCTCTCTCTCTCAGTTTTGATTTCGCCCGATTGTTGATTTTTGTTTTGTAGAAACTTCATTTGTCAAGTTTTTCATTTTTTGATTTTTTTTTAAAAAATCTCTTGTTGGTATACATTTGATGATGGTGACGGTGGATGGATGGTGGTGGTGAATGGTGATGGTGAAGGGTGGTGTGTAACCGTTGAAATATTAAAAACTGGTTTGAGAATAAAAAATGTTAAGGGACTGATTTAAGAATTAAAAAAGTTAAGGGACTGATTTGAGAATAAAAAAAGTTAAGTGACTGATTTGAGAATAAAAAACGTCAATGGACTGATTTGAGAATAAAAAAAGTTAAGGGACTGATTGAGAATAAATATATATATATATTTTTTAAAATATATTAATATTATATATATATATATATATATATATATATATATATAAATATATATATATATATATATATATATATATAATTATAATTTTTAATATAAAATGCCAATTTAGCGACGGAAATGTCCGTCGATAATTATGTAATTAACATTGTAAAAGTATTTAATTGCCTGATTACGTATTTGAAATATTCAAAAAGATAATTTAGTATATTTGATGTATATTAATTGTTTTTCTTAATTTGTATGAAAAGTCCTAAAACTACAATAATTTGGAACTGAGATAGTTTTATTACACTAAACATATTCCAACTGTCATATTCATACACCTAAATCCTAAATTGTTGATTCCACGTTTAAATCTCACTTACTGATGTTGCCAGGAATTTCCTCAATCAGCAACGACACCGTTGTAGTCCAATGTTGATACTTCCAGCTCCTTCTTCTCGGCTGCACACCAACAAACGTGACTAATCCGGGGGCGGCTCCGGCGTGAGGATAAGTATCTGTCTGAGCAAGGGAAATCCAAAATGAGGGAGGGTGTTTCGTGTGTGTGGGTGAACGTACCTTGTAGGGATGACGATCCCTCATATATATACCCCCTTCCCTCGTGCTTGGCATGTGCTATCCGCACGTGCATATCTCGTGCGACAGTTAGCCTCTAACTCCACGTGTCATCATTTCATTGGTCAATCATGAGAATAAACTCAAAGCATGTGACGCTTTTTCTCTGACACAAATCACTTTTCCCAATGTCAAACCGTTCTAGTGGGTCCCATTTCGTAAATATTTATATGCCGCCCTTATGTACCGCGCCAACTAGAATCTATCTCTCGCCGGATACGATTTACCGAGCACCGTGTCGCCTCATTCCATTATCTCGCCGGCTTACCTTATTATCTCGCCGTTCATCAACCATTATCTCGTTTTTATCATCTTGAGCTTACCCTCTTAGTGAAGTTGGCGGGATATCCCAGACATACTTTCCCGCGGGATACACCGGGGTTAACTTTATCGCTATCTTCTTCTTTGGCCTTGACTCGCTTTGGTCCAATTTTGTTCATTTCTCGTTTATGAACTTGGTAAAAGCCCAACTATTATTTTTGGGGCAGCATAAGAAGCCTCTAAGTTTGAGGCGAGATTCATTAATGGTCTCGCCAAAAACTTGAAGTTTACAGTCTTCATATTCTGCGACACGTAATTCCTTCTCCAAGAAGCTCAAACGTTGGTGATCCCTATCCACACACGTGTCACAATTCTGGCGGGCCTCCAAAATTTAATGTGCCGTCGTTTGAAAACCGTGCCAAATAATGAGAGGGAAAATTTAAAATTTTTACCTTAACTATTATTTCAATCAACTCATCTTTTCACTTCTCATATAAATATCCTCTTTCATCCAAACTTATACCTTTTACTCTCCTCCATCTATCCCAGTCGATCTGTTTTCCGGCCACTTGAGTCCTCGATTCCGACGAACCTTTTTCCCTTTTCTCACCGTTCTTTTACTGATTTCGCCCCTAAATTCGTTTCTTAAATTTCATTCCGTTATTTAGTTGCTATTTTGACGTCGATTTGGAGTTCGTTCCTTGTTTCCCAGAAATTCGTCCACTTTCTCCGGTGATTATTCGTCTTCTCCGGTGGATCTTCATCCTCTCCGGTTATGTTTCTTCGTCATTTGCCAGGTAACTTCTTCTTTAAACTCTTTATATTCTTTAAACCCTCAGTCTTTGATCTTCCATTTCTCCCAATTATTTGAGTTTTGTAGTTATTCCATTTTTCCCCTTGTTTCTTCAATTTTTCCCAAATTCCTAACTATGGCGAGATACAAGAACTGTGCTAGGCAGGTTAAGTATGGTAGATGTCTTGCCACAGGCGGCTTATATAGACGCTTGCGAACTACTTGGGCGAGATTGCCCAAGGCTGACATAGTTAGGTTACTTGTTGAAAATTGGGTAGATCCCGCAGTAATTGATTCTCTTGAAATCCAAGACCGCTTTTTTCTTCCCCCTTCAGCCCCTATGTCTCACATTTTTACTTCCAATAAAGAATTAGTCTGATTTATAAAAGACAAATATGATCCCAATTTAAACGACTCATCTGAATCCCACTGTGTCGCTGACCCTTATTCGAAACGTAGGATGCATTATAAATCTGTCTTTTCTTCTTCTTCCAGTGATCCTAGTGAGATGGCTGATGAGGTGACCTCTTCTCCCACCTCGACATCCAGCAATCCCCCTCCCACTGGGTTTCAAAATCTAAATTTAAATGAAGGTAACCTCTTTACCAATCCCGCTCATGCTGGGGCGGGATCTTCTCTCGCTCCTCATAACCCGGATGCCAGCTCCCTTATACCTAACCCCATCACTTCTTGGCACACTCTCTACAATATAGATCATACCATTTACCATATCTCTGATTACCAAGGAAACACCTCTCTCGTAAATCTTAGAGAAATGCGGGATGACATAGTGGTTTTTCCTTCTCATCTTAAGGCGGGCCTTAGGATCCCCTAAGATCCTTTTCTCTGTGAAGTTCTATATAAAGCCCAAGCCATGATCACGGAGATTCACCCCAACGCCATAAGGATAATTACCACTTTTATCACCATCTGTCGCCCCTTAAGGAAAGAACCTACCGTCACAGCCTTAGTCAGTCTATTCAAAGGATACAAGCAAACCACCAAACTTGATGACGAGACAGAAGAAACTCGCCTTTCTCTTCAATACCAACGGGGTCCCAAAATTCTTACTCCCTTGCCAGCCAAAGTTCATGAATGGTTGAGTGATCCACTTTTCATTGTTTCCCGCGTCGGATGGTCTCATCCTGCCAATCTTCACCCCATTAAACCCCAAGTTGAAACTCGCGATGCCTCAGTTGTTGGCGATAATGCTCTTTGTGCCGCCATTCGTGCCCTTATTGCCCTTCCCGCGGATTCTCCCAATAATACACCCCAACCTCTCATCTCCTGGAGGGGCATTTTGCGAAATAGGGAACTGCTTGATCAAGTTGGGATTGCGGATAACCACCCTCTTATCCCGCCGCGAGTTCCGATAATTCACACTTATTTTGATGGTTGGGAGAGACATACAGACAACAAATATGCTCATGAATGTCAATCGTGCAAGGGTACTCGTAATTGTCCCGCAATGAACGCTGTTCTTTGTATGTCTCTTCTTTTAACTTCACTTTATTTCAATTTGGCTTACACTTGAATAACTCTAATTTTCAATTTTCTTTTTCTTTGTTTCTAGATCATCGAGCCAAATCCATGGAAAGTTGCCAAATTGCTAATCTAGACACTGACAAGAAAAGAAAAAGAATAGCCGGTGCCCGCGATGCTGCTCTTGCTGTCCTTCCTGCTAATCTTCCATTGCCTCTATCCCGCGATGGCACAGACGCGGAAGAGATTGCCTTGGAGAAATCCCAGGTTTCATCCAAGGCTAGAGCTAAACCCACTAACCCTGAAACTTGATCGAAGCGACAAAAAAGAATTGATGCGGTTTCAACCAATGTCGCTCCTTCTTTTCAACCAAATATCCCGCCAAGCACCTCTGATGTCCAAATCCTTACTTCTGCTGAAGGAAATGTTCCGCCCAATACCATCCCGCCAACGGTTGATGCACCTATGGAAGACACAACTGATCTTCCCCTTTCAAGCTCTATTCAAACCAACTCTCCAGCTCCTGAAGCTGATGCTATTGAGCCCAACCACGGTGATGTTCCTCCTTCCTTTCACAAAATTGAAATCTGCGACTTAACCACCGTTTCCAACTCACCTCCAACTCCTCGCAACCCACATATTCCTACTGGTCTCCCTGCTCCCAGTTGGCTCCAAGAAGACTTCGTGAAGCCCACTGACTTTGAAGGGCTTTATGAACTGGCCAAGGAGGCCGCTAGAGTCCCTCGCTTAAAGGGACTTATTAATGAATCTCGCGGCGTTGAGGAGTGTTTGGTAGGCAGCTCTGCTTTGATTCGCGCCAGCGATCCAATCCAGGTGCGCCAAGTGATGGACATGGATGTAGACCATGCCGCTTGCCAGGCCGGGATTCATCTTTCACTGGTATGTCGCTCTTCCTTTCCTTAACCAATTGTGACTTTGTTCATTTTTGTTCTTGACTTAACTTTTTTCTTTAGATTGGAGCTTCCATTATGGGTATAAGCGAGAAAAACACTCGCCTTACCAAAGATTTAAAGCAGCTAGAGATTGCCAACCAAATTTTGCGTAAAGACAAAGATACCCTTCGCGGCCATGTCGGAAGGCGGGACGCCACTATTACCGCCATGGGAGAAGAGCGGGATACATTAAAGACTGATTTAGCCGCTTCCCAGAATCAAATTGAGACTGTCAAAGCTGAACTCAATACCGCCAAGGCTGAACTCAATACTGCCAAGGATGATATCGCCAAAATGATGAGCGAGAATGAGACTTTAAAAAAGACTCATGCCGCTGATGTTCAATTCTTTCAAGGCGAGATAGCTAAGCTGCGAGAAGAAGTGACTGGGAAAATCGCTGAGATCACTTCTCTTAAGACTGATGTGGCTAAACTTCAAGAAGACCTTCTTGACATTGTCGATTAATCCTCTTTACCGGTCATGCGAGCTGCCGCTGCTGATGCCTTCGAAATTCCAACCATTACTATTTATGCATCCCGCTCATCATTCCTTTCTCGCAGAACTTCCTCTTCCGCCCTTTCTTTAATAACAATGATCGCCGACTTACTACTCATGCTTTCTATTTCCTCCCAGTAATCACACCCTCCTAAGTCGGTGATCATGTTGATTCTCGCATCTCGCACCATCAAAGTTGTGGCAAGTGAACTTGTACTTGCCCTTGCCGCGGTTTGAATCTCAATCTTCTTCTGAATCACCTCCTTAACCTCACTCTTCAAACAAGCAATTCCTTTTGGAGTTGGGAATTTGACTCGCTGGTGCGGGATAGAAACAACCATTTCAAATGTCTGCATAAACGGGATACCTACTATGTCGTTGTAAGGCGACACCAAATTAATCACCATGAACTCCACAGTGCGGGTTCTCACCATCTCGCCTTCTCCTATCTCCACTGCCAATGAAATTGTTCCCTTAACCTGTACAGTGTGATTCGTAAATCCCTCCAAAAATTCCTTGTAGGGCACCAGATTGGCCTCAGTATATCTCATCTTCTTGAAAGCTTCATAATACAGAATGTTGCGACTTGCTCCTGAATCCACCAACACTCTGTGTAGAATACTATTCCCCGGAGCAATTGAAATCACTACTGGCTGGCACCCATGGCTTGGAGTTTAGGCCAATTCTTGCCTTGAAAAACTAATTATCATATACACAATCGTTTTCTCATTCAATTTTTTTTTTTTTGTATATGAACTTTCTAATGGAACAACAATAATACATAATTTTTTTTAAATACAAAACTACTAATATTTTAGGAGAAACTTATCATCTTCATTTACAAATATTTTGAAAAGGAAGGAATACTTATTAAGGGACTTGGAAAAGCTACAGCGAATGATTTTATACAACGCTAAATCGAAATAAAAATCAAACAATGTCGTATATGAAAGGTCCACTAAACAATGTAAGTTATTTTGACCGAATAAAAAAACACATTTTATGTATTAAAATGTAATTTAAAACCCGAACAACGTTATATAAAAGCTCCACTACTCAATGTGAATTTTTTATTTTACATTGTGTTGTACACTTTTTATATAGTGTAGCACATTTTTTACATTTGTTGTTCGATTTGCTTTCGCTGAAACGAAACGTTGAAACTAACTTTATTAATTAAGTACCCTCTTGTTCAAAGTTATCCTCAAAACAAAAACTCCCAAGCTACCTACTTTCGCTCTATTACTTTACTTTTCATACTCACAACATTTATTTTTTCTTAACTTCCGTGCCAATTGAAACTAAAAACCTTAAATTAAACTATGAAGAAGGGAGTATTAAGTTTACCATTACATATTGTGATACTCTTTTCATTCCAATGTGAATTTTATTTGTTAACTTTTTAAGGAGACTTTATTTTTGCCTTTGTTGTCTGTACTTTCTCCATTTTTTTTTATTTTTATTTTTTGAAATACAACCTCTATTATCTTATGTATTTTCAGATTAAAAATTTAAGTGACAACCGAAAATTTAATTTCAAAATTCAAATTGTTTAAGAAGTCAATTAATGAACTTCAATTTCCCATAACATTTGTTTATTTTTCCCAAGACACCATTTCCCTCCTAATCCATATTTTTCCATCAAAATGAAATATTTTCTCTCCCAACTTTCTCTCTCAAATAATAGCATTCATAATACTCCCTCCGTCCCACCAATTGCTTCACCCTTTTTCTCCGGCACGAGAATTATGGTAATGGGAGGGAAAATAAAATGTTGTGAGTGTAATTTGAAAATAGGAGAGAGAATTAGTGGAGGGAATAGTGAATTTGAAAAGTGTTGTGAGTGTAATAGTGTTTTAGGAGAGAGAATGAGTGGAGAGAATAGTGAAGATTCTTTGCCAAAAAAGGAAAGGTGAAGCTTCTAACGGGACGCCCTTTTGGGTAATTAGTGAAGCTTTTATTGGGACGGAGGAAGTAGTAGATCTTTTTAAGAAGTTTTTTTGTGACCTTTACACGTCACATTTTCACCAAATTAACAAATAAAAAGCTCAAGCCTTTTTCCATAATAATGGTAGAGCTTTTTTTTTTCTAACATGGAGAATTGATTAAAATCAATGCAAATGCTCATAAAAGAGCTTTTTAAGAGCTCATTCGGTAAAGAATTGCATTTTAGTAAATAACTTTTTAACAGGCTCCACAATGGTAAAAAAAAAAAAAAAATTCTAGAGAACTTTTTCAATTAATATAAAGAGCTCCAAAAAATCTTACATTGTTGATGCTCTAATACATGTAATCCTTTTCAACTTATTATGTGTCAACCTATTAGAAAAATTGTAAAGAATCTTAGTTACACTAAATGTAATCGTATCATTATCAGTTGTTGTAAGTTTAATAAATGAGTGTCATTAATAAAAATAACAATAAAAATTATTTTTAGGAAAATTAGTCTTTTCAATTGAATAACCAAAATGGGAAAATGAGAATTTATAAATGGTATGGAGGGAGTATTATTTATTATCTCTATTTTTTACATTACTTCACTCAATAAATTAGTTAATGAAAAAAGTTTTAGCATAAAATTAAAATAAAAGTTTTAGTTCTTTAATTTAACCTAAAATCAATAATTTTTATGAGTCAAAACTTTTGTTTTAAATCAACTTATTTTAAATTAAAGCTTCTTTCTTACTCCCTCTGTATTAAAATTCTTGTAGATCTAGAGTTATCATACAAATTTAAAAATGCATTTAATTTATACCTAAAACCATAAATAAGGTTTATTGTATGATGTAGGACATAATTGGAATAGATTTAGATTTACTTTTTATTATTTTGATTATAACTATAATTTTTGGATTTATTATTAGAATTATTTTTGGTGTATTAGATTCCTATTATATTATTATATAGGTAATCAGGAAATTTAGAAGATTTTAACTTATTTTTTTGCAAGTTCTAGGGTCACTATAAAATAGGGTCTCATGTTAATTCTGAATTAGATCAATATTTTTATAACATTCATCAAACTACACGTTTGTTTTCTACTTCCACATGGATTGCTGTGAAAATCCTAATCCGTTGGGCTGGTTTATCTGTTTTATGAAATTATTGGAAAGTGTTCTTAATACGTTCCATTTGAAGTTTCACTTATTTCTTTAATGAGTGTCTCATTTAAAGGTTCATCTTTGCTAAAATAACCAAAGATTATTTATAATTAAGTAATTGTCATTGTCATTGTAAAAGCATTTAATTGCTTGAGTAGGTATTGTCAAAAAGAAAATTTAGTATTTTAATTATTTTTCTTAATTTGTGTGAAAAGTCCTAAAACTACAATAATGTGGAAATGAGATAGTTTTATTACACTAAACATATTCCACTTGTCATATTCACACACCTAAATTGTTGATTCCATGTTTCAATCACACTTACAAAACTACTAATATTTTAGGAGAAACTTATAATCTTCATTTACAAATATTTTGAAAAGGAAGGAATACTTATTAAGGGACTTGGAAAAGCTACAGCGAATGATTTTATACAACGCTAAATCGAAATAAAAATCAAACAATGTCGTATATGAAAGGTCCACTAAACAATGTAAGTTATTTTGACCGAATAAAAAAACACATTTTATGTATTAAAATGTAATTTAAAACCCGAACAACGTTATATAAAAGCTCCACTACTCAATGTGAATTTTTTATTTTACATTGTGTTGTACACTTTTTATATCGTGTAGCACATTTTTTACATTTGTTGTTCGATTTGCTTTTGCTGAAACGTTGAAACTAACTTGTTGTAGCAGTTAAATAGTACTCCCTCCGTCCCATACTTAAGTGCACATTTTGCTATTTTTGGTGTCCCAAACCTACGTGCACATTTTCTAAAATGGAAAAGAATTTTTACTATTCTCTCCACTCATTCTCTCTCCTACATTATTTTAATACTCACAACACCATTATAATTTACTATTCCCTTCACTCATTCTCTCTCCTATTTTACTTTTACACTCGCAACACTTTTTTCATTATTCACTTCATTAATTTACATGCAAAAGTCAAAATGTGCACCTAGGACCGGAAAGGAGGGAGTATCCGTTATTAATTAAGTACCCTCTTCCTCTTGTTCAAAGTTATCTCTTGTATCTTGTCAAATGACATAATTGAGAGATCAAAGTCATAGATGCATGTAAGAACATTCTTTATAACGATTTGACACACTATAGATAGAGCACAGAACCAATTGGTAAATGTATACAAAGTCAAGTTATCTCTGAATTCTTCTTATTATTTGACCTGAACAAGCCTCTGCTTTCAATTTCCCCGGCCGCTAGCTCTATATCTCCATAGACTAGTAGGAATTAATAAATTCAATAGAAGTGCATTTATTATCTTCTATAGTTTCCATAAATGGTAGAAATTCTTAACCAAGTAGGGACATTCAGTCACATTCCGACCACTCTACTCCAGCCTAGAAAATGATTCGGAGATGTAATTGCATTCCAACTGCATGGTATTGTAGCTCAACATTTATTTTTACTCTATTTATTTCAAAATAAATATTCCCTTTGTTCCCGGTCAAATTGTAAAAAAAAAAAAAAAATTGTTGATATATGAGAATTAAGAAAATTTAATCTCCTTTCGTCCCTAACAATAGTTACTAAAATTGAATATGCGAGAATTAATAAAAAAGTAAGTGTTATAAATATTAAAAGTAAAGTAAGAAAGCGAGAAAAAGTGGGGTAGTGAGACTTTTGTTGTGAATGTGTTAAATGAGTCTCATTAATATTTTAGATAAGTAACATTTGTTACGAGACGCGCAAATAGGGAATTGGTAATATTTATTATGGGACGGGGGAGCATAATATTAAGTTATTATAAGTATGAAAAGTGAGTAGGAAATATTAGTGGGGCAAGGAAATAGTAAATGTGTTAGTTGATTTTGAAATAGTGAGGTTTTATGAAATAATGACTTTACTAATTGGAAACCAATTGGTAATTTGGTAAGTAGATTTTTGTGTTATTAACAAATCTCTTTTCCTTGTTATAATCAATTTTGTATTTACTTGTATAGGATTTGGATTGCTGCAAAGGAAAAACTAGATCGTCCTGAAGACTGATGCTTGATTAAAAACCTTATCAAAGGTGCCTATAAATACAGAGTACACGAAACAAGAGAATAAAGAGTTTTAAGGATTCTTTGAAATAAAAAAATACTTAGTTTTTTCACGAATTCGAGATAGCTCTTTAGATTGTGAGTGCAATTGTGTATTACATCTAAACTCACATCTACATTTCGTTCATTTTTTTTTTGTTCTACTTCTTTTTAGAATAAGATTTCCTTTATCAAGGAATATTGTTTTTAGTTTAGAATTTGGTTAGAATTTGCTTTAATTTTTTAATATTTTTGTTTCACTTATTACTGTTTTAGTGATCTGTAAATCAAATCTTTAATATTGAAAACCTTTTTATACTTAAAGCCTTATTTGCTAGGTAAGAACGTAAACGTTTAATTTTTTGTGTTCTTATTTTTATTATGCAGCATATTGTTATATGTGTGGACAATTGTAACTCACTTCTATACTCACATCTATAGTCTGTTCTGTTGAAACTAATTTTCTAGATAAACTAAACTTTAGATTCGTGTATGAAAAGATAATCCCACTAATAAAAAAAGTATATTAAATTTTCTATTTTAAGATTTTAATGACACATATTGTAATAACTTTTGTAACTTCTGCAATTTTGGGTGAAACATCGGGAGTATTGTTAAGTTTTGGAATCAAAAGATTCACGTTATAGTGAAGCCACACATAGGAGATGGAAATCACTCCACTCCTTTAACTGTTAGAAAATGATACTGAAAGTCTTGTTGTTCACAGTTGTGGACAGACTTATGTGTACAGTTGTGCACACAAGTGTCTACACAACAGACTTAACAACTAATTTCCAGAAATTGTAAATGAAAATAATAGAATGTAGATTGCAGCGGAATTAAAACTTCAGCAAGAAACTTCTTGTTGGAAACTTTCCATAAAACTACGACTTGTTTTGAACACAAGTTGTATAACAAACACATACAATGAAAAGTAAATGAAAATCAAAAGATCAAAACTAAGTTCAAGACTATGAACACTATCAAACACTAAACATCCTTGATAAAACACTCTCGGTTTCTTTCAAGGTAAAAACACATTCTTTCAAGGTAAAAACACAGATTACTCAAAGATAAATCTCTCAAATAAACTTTGTGTGATATCTTCAAAATCGGTAAAGACTGAAGAAGATGTCGTCTTCCTTTTATAAGCCTTTGACTCCTAGTTTGGCAAGGAGTCAATCATTCCTTGACATCCGAAATCCTAGGAGTCATCCTTTATTTTCTCAATCAGTCCATCATTGATAGATTACCTAAAATAACTCAAATACTAACTAAATAGTACAACGTTAATTGTTAGTAACATATTCACAATTATTTCTAATCTATTTATTTACAAAATTATATTTATAACTTAAATATCCGAAACATAAAGATATAAGGAAAAGCCAAAGAGTATTTTCATATTCTTTCAATCTCCCCCTATCTTTGTGGTTCGGATCAAAACCTGCAAAACAAATGGTTAATCCTACAATTCAAAAGAAATACCCAATATTTCACCACTAAGAAATTTAGAGTTTTTAAAAGTTATTACAGACCAAAACAGTAAATCAAATGTTTTCAAATAACACCAAAAGTATCTTCTCCGAGTGTGTCCACTAAGGACAGTTTCCAATTCAGCAATGCTTTTTTCAAATAACACCAAAAGTATCTCCCTGTATCAGCTCCCCATGCATCTGCATCTCCCCCTTTTTGAGAGGAACCACTAAGGACAGTTTCCAATTCAGCAATGCTTTTTTCCAGAACAGATATGAGGATCTGTTTGTTAGCAATATCAGCTTTGTGGGATGAGATCTGAGTCCTGAACAGAGCAATTTGTTCGCGGATTGCATTCGAGTCCGATGGAGCAACAGGAGAAACAGAAGTTGTGTGCCCAGTTGTGTGCACAACAGGAGCCACAGAAGATTGCACAGTAGCAGTAGGAGGCGGGGTAATGCCAAATTTGGCCAGATCATCAACCCTAGAAGGGTCATTCATGGTCCTGGGGATTTTAAACTGCTCAGAGATAATAGACAGGTTTTCCCCCGGGATATCCTCCACTCCTTGATCCTTTAACATCCCATAGATTAAGCTAGGGTGTGGGAGTGAATAGGATGTGTTGATGTTCTCTGCAAAGCATAACACAGTATCAAAGATATACTGCCCCAAATTAAATTTATTCTCACCAACCCTAAACAGAAACAGAATCTGATCCTTAGTAACAGAAGAGGAGTTTGAGGTAGGCAACCAATTTGTTCGCATAACATGATGCAAGAACACAAACAGTTTGGACAGCAGGGTAGTCCTAAAATCAGCAGTCCACTTTGATATTTTTCCCCAGTAACAGTTCGCACGGCCTCATCTATATTGGTAGGCAGTTCCTCAAGAGGGTAAACCGGGGTACACAGAAAAGCGTTAATCCTAGTAGGACTAAAATCAACCACAACATCCCTTACAAACACTCTCCCAAAGTTTGGGGATCTCTCAAGAGCAATGTCTTGGGTTAGGTTTTCATAAAACTCTAACACAAGAGACCTAGAATAAGGAGCAGGGAAGTCTAAAGAATTATCTAAATATCTCTTTGTAAAGAAATCAACTACCCCAAGAGATTCAAACACCTCCATATTCCTATTTTTTTCAACCACAAACCCCCTATGAAAATTTATCGAAAAACGGCTCTCAGCCTCAGATGAATAAAATAATGAACTGTATTTATCATTCAGATCATAAGGAGAGCTCGGAACATGAACAGAAGACTTACGCTTTTTGGTAACTGATTTAGAGATGGACCTGCTGCCACTTGCATGATCAGTTGTGTGCACAGTTGTGTGCACAACTGTTAGTGCAGCTGGTTGCACAGGAGAGGACATTCTTGGTTTCTTGTGGCTGCAATTCTCAGA
Organism: Adenophora triphylla var. japonica; assembly: GCA_022495995.1. Lineage (NCBI taxonomy): Eukaryota > Viridiplantae > Streptophyta > Magnoliopsida > Asterales > Campanulaceae > Adenophora > Adenophora triphylla. The sequence goes on from JAFEMH010007338.1 coordinate 54,505, forward strand.
GTTACTGAGAGTATCTTCCAAACCTATGGATGCAATTTCATCACATGAATCATCAGGATGAGATGATGACCCTTCCTCAACCATACCAGTCGCAGCTTCAACCCTTGAGGAGCTTCTTGTTACTCTCTTCGAACTCATCTCCCCCTGAACACTAGCTGTAGGAACCACCGGAACCCTAGACGGAGATTTGGCCTGAACCCTAGCCGGAGGTTGCTTTTTCGCCGGGGATTTCTTTTTTATCAGCGTGATGAGCGGCTGATCATCTTCAGTGAAATCGGCAGAAGGGGAAGATTCTTGAGGGAGATCCTCCTCATCAGAGGAGTCATGCAGCACAAGCCTACGCTTTGCACCGGCGGGCTTTGATTTTGGAGGGTTTGAAACCCTTGAACCCGTTTTCACAGCAGTAGAGGGTTTTGCCCTTCGGAATAATGCCGACTTACCGGAGTCAATCAACCGGTTAGAGCGACGAGAGCCAGGCAGCGGAGGGAGACGGGCAGCCTGAACAGCAGCGATTACTTCTTGATTGTCAACATCAATGGCTATTGACAGAGTACCCAGAGAGCCAACATCTATCGGCCGAATAGATTGAGGCTCATTAACATGGTCAGCAGCAGTGGCATTTAGTCGAGATTTCTCTGGAGAAGAAGAAGAGGACGCCATGGATTATTCTGAAATCAACCGGTTAGAGATAGAAAGATACAAAAGAGAGAGAGATGAGAGTTGTGAGAGGAGTTGTGATTTGACTTGTTTAAACACCAATAAATACACACATTTAATAGGAAGCAATGATCACCACCTTGGAACTAGGAAAACCAGATGAAGATGGAAAGAACAACCGTGTGTTGCTTGGAATTGATTGTCCCTTTTGATATTCCAAAAATAAATAATGGACTATCAATTAAAAATTGAACACCTTACCAATTTTTTGTGATTTTCATTCCATAATTAAAAATGGACACTTTCCTTTGATTGTTCATTCTCCCATAATGTCACCTTTGACAACAAGAACAATTCAAACACCATGTCATACGGGAATTATCAAACACAAAAGAAGCATTAGGTCAACAACATACGAACCCAACAAAATTTTGATCATATATTTGCCAAGGATTTCGAATGACCTAAATGAGATAATGCCTAGAATGAGGAGGATAACCACACACAGTGAAGATTTTAATCTCAATAAATTGCAACATGGTATGATTAGAGAATATATTGACAAAACGTGAACACCAAGAAATCGATGAGAAAAACACCCTCAATCATATAACCTCTAGAATGTCTCCATTTTAGGCATTGAATCAGTCACTGAGAAGGAGCTATTCACACTCACACCATAGTGCTTGCCCAAATTTTTATCCCAAGTGATGCACAATAAGTCATTGGCATTGAGCACATGAGTGGAAGCTTTAAAATGAATGGAGGCAGCTTGTTCCTTTTCTCAGTGACCTTAGATTAGACACCCACTCCATGATAGGTATCAAACGAGAATTTTTAACAAGGGATAATTATCACCAAGTTAGGAGGGGTCTCACTTTCAAGAGTCAAGAAGAGTCATTATAGAAAACTAATCAAGTTATCACAAGAGACAATCGTGCAATGAATGAATGCAGGTATACGACCTCTTTTTTGTGTTTTCTGTAATATACAATTATACAGAGATGCTGTTAGTTGACTGCACAGTTGTCCAGCCACCTGTGATCACACAATTCGAGAGAATTCTTAAGGAAAGAAAATCTCTCAAAATCTAAAGCCTTGGTAAATATATCAGCAAGTTGATCTGTTGTTCCAACATGTTCAAGAGTAATAATTCTTTATTCAACAAGATCTCTTATGAAGTGGTGCCTAATGTCTATGTGCTTTGTACGAGAGTGTTGAACAAGATTCTTAGCAATATCCTTGGCACTCATGTTATCACAAAAAACAGTTAGGGTTTCACTTTTCAATTCCATAATCCGTTATCATTTGGTTCATCCACAACAATTGGGTACAATAACTACCTACTGCCACATATTCTGACTCATCAGTAGACAAAGAAACACAGTTTTGTTTCTTACTGAACCAAGACACAAGATTATTCCCTAGGCAGAAACACCCTCCCGTGGTGCTCTTCCTATCATCTGTATTTCCAGCCCAGTCGGAATCACTGAATCTCACCAAATTTTGTGTTGGTATCTTTTGTGTAGCTTAGCCCCAAATGCGTGGTATCCCCAACATATCTTATGATACGTTTCACAGCTTTCAAGTGGGATACTTTGGGGTCAGCTTGATACCTAGCACAAATACACACACTGAACATTATGTCAGGTCTGCTAGCTATAAGGTACAGCAAGCTCCCTATCATACTCCTGTAGAGGGTGTGATCAACTCTTTCACCCTTTTCATCTTAACAATGCTTTTGGGATGATCCCATAGGAGTTTTCAGGTGTGAGGCATTTTCAAGACCAAACTTCTTTACCAAATTTTTGGCATACTTTGATTGTGAAACTGACATTCCTTCTTTTGTTTGAGAAATTTGAAGACCAAGAAAGAATTTCAGTTTCCCAACAATGCTCATTTTGAATGTGGATGTCATACTTTTAACAAACATTTCAAGTAAGTGATTAGTAGTAGCACCAAAAATGATGTCATCCACATAGATTTGAGCAACAAGCATACCCTTTTTATTTTTCAAAACAAACAAAGTCTTATCAACCTCCCCTCTTTTAAAACCAAGTTCAATTAGGTGCTCCGTTAGTCTACCATACCAAGCTCGTGGGGCTTGTTTAAGACCATAGAGTGCCTTTTTCAACTTATACACATGATTGGGTTTGGAAGGCTCCTCAAACCCTTTAGGTTGCTCAACAAAAGCTTCCTCATTCAAAATACCTTTTAGGAATGCACTCTTGACATCCATCTGATGTAGAGTGATTTTTAAGTAGCATGCAATAGCTAGCAATAATCTGATAGACTCAATGCGGGCTACAGGGGCAAATGTTTCATAAAAGTCCACCCCTTCCATTTGAGTGTAGCCCTGAGCCACCAAACGCGCTTTGTTCCTTATTATATTGCCTTGTTCATCAGATTTATTCTTAAATATCCATTTGGTCCCAATCACATTGATGTGAGAAGGCCTAGGAACTAAGAACCAAACGTCATTTTTCTCAAACTGAATTTGTTCCTCTTGCATTGCATTAACCCAATTTTCATCTTTCAAGGCTTCCATGACATTCTTTGGCTCATAATTAGCAACAAAACAACAAGATCTTACCTGAGTGTACACAGATTGTACACTTAACAAACCTACAAGTTCATAATAATTGACCTTTTTCCTCGTGTTTTCATTCCTTCATCCACTCCCCCAATGACCTGGGAAGTAGGATGATTACCCTGTATTCTGGAGGATATGTTACCTTCTCTGCTCACGTCTTCTTCATCAGTTTCAAAATCTGAACGTTGGTCATCAGCTGTTTGACCACTTGTGTTGTCAGTTGTGTGAACAAGCGGGTCTGCAACGGTTTGCACGACGAGCGTTTACGGTTTCATTCACCTCTCCTGGTTCAGATTCCTCATGAACTGGTTTTGGCTCCCAGGTATAACCTATAATATCATCCTCAATAGTTTTGACATTAAGATCAGTAGCATCATCAAAAACAACATTTATGGATTCCATTACCGTCTTGGTTTTGAGATTATACACCCTAAATACTCTACTGTTTGTTGAGTATCCAAGGAAAATGGCTTTGTCACTTTTCGAGTCAAACTTAGAAAGATACTCACGGTCATTTAATATTTAACAAATACACCCAAAAAAATAAAAATATTTTACCGTGGGTTTCTTCCCAAGAAGAACCTCATAGGGAGTCATGGTACTTTCAATCCTTAGAAAGACACGATTCCCCACATGACATGCTGTGTTCACAGCTTCTGTCCAAAACTTCTTGGACAGATTTTTAGAGCTCAACATCACTCTAGCCTTTTCTTGTAATGTGAAAATTTTCCTTTCCGCCACCCCATTTTGTTGAGGGGTTTTAGGGGCTGAGAACTCATGAGTAATCCCCTTTGAATCTCAAAAAGCTGAAAAAGTGGCATTTTCAAATTCAGTACCATGATCTGATTTGACTATAATGGCTTTTAAACCATATAAGTTTTTGACCTTTTTGTACCAAATTTTAAATTCATCAATGGTGTTGGACTTTTTCCTCAAAAATATGACCTAAGTATATCTAGAAAAATCGTCCACACACACAAATCAATATTTTTTCCGAGACAAACTTTCCACCTCTATTGGACCCATAAGGTCAGTGTGGATCAATTCAAGACATCTTGAGGTTCCACAGTGTTGAACCTTTTTATGACTTGCCTTGGTTTGTTTCCCTTTTTGACAAGACCCACACACACTTAAATTTTTCAAGTCCGGTTTGGGCAAATCTTTTGCAGCCCCAAAATTGATTAAATCTCTGATTTTTCTCTCACTGGCATGACCAAGATTTTGGTGCTAGATAGTTGTCTCATCCATTTTAGTGGAAAAATATGACACAGTGCTACCAACTTTGTAGCAGTTATTAGAGGATCAAATACCAGTTAAAATGCACTAATTTTTATTATCAAAGACTTCACAACTGGACCTGTCGAATTTAACAAATAAGTCATCATCACACAATTGACTTATGCTTATCAAATTTTCCTTGAGTCCTTCAACATGAAGGACATTGTGGAGATGGGGCAAACCTGATACATTCAACGTACCTTTGCCAATCACTTTACCTTGAGCTCTTCCACCAAAATTTACATTTCCACCTTTGAAGGGTGTGTACTCGTCGAAGTTTACACGAGTTCCTGTCATGTGGCGAGAACAGCCACTGTCAAAATACCAGGACCCTTCCACACTGCTCTTAAGAGAGGTGAAGGCAACCTGACAATTCATAGTATCCTTTCTTATCCAGGCAGTTTTCCTTCCAGCTTTGGGCTGTGAGTGTTGTTATGTGTTGGGTTGTGTACACAACTGTCTGCCCATGTGTCCATGCACATTTCCAAAACCCAGTTCCTATTTCAATTTGTAACAGTAAGGTCGAATATGACCTGGAGCGAAGCAATGATGACATACGTATCTCCTCTTACTGTTTTGTTTGCTTGCAGCATTATGAACATATTTACCAGAGGGATACATTTTTGCCTTTTGAGCTTTCGACGTGCTTGCTCCCTCTTTCACAAAAACAGAATCTCCATAGCCAACTCCTACTTTTCCTTGATTTCCCATTTTAAAAACTTCGTCTAACTTGGCTTTACTAGAGTTTAGCCTTGTTAGGGTTTCAGTTTCTTTTTCAAGATTCGTTTTAAAAGTTTCACATTCCATATATTTCTTTGTGAGTAAAACTTATAACTTAGCTATGGAGTCCTTTTGAGAGTCACATTCTTTTAACAAACTCTCAACTTCTGATTTTAATTTGAGATTTTCAGCCATTAATTTCTCATTTACCTGTTTAAATACTTTGAGTTGCTCCATTCGTTTAGACCACTCAGTGTGGAGCTCAACATAAGTATTGTGCAAATCCTCATAGGTAGCACACTCCTCTTCTGAAGGATCATTTTTATTTTCATCAGCACCAGAGGAGTTCAAACAGGTATACACACTGTTTTCAGTTGTGTAATCAGTTGTGAGGTGAGTTGTGTGATCAGCATGTTGCACAACTTCCTCATCAGAATCACTGTCCGACAGTGTGACCTAAGACGAATGCCATATAGACATATTAGCAGTTTGTTCATCATCGTCAGAGTCACTTAAGGTCGCTGAGAAACTCATTCCACGCTTTTTGAGTGTATTAGCACACTCATTGGCGTAATGTCCGAACCCTTTGCAAGCCCTGCATTGAATAGAATCAATGGGTTTTTTACCTTCAGATGCAGGCATTTTAGGAACAAATTCCTTCTTTGATAAATCACCCGTGAATGGAGTGGACTGTGCTGAATTTGGAAACTTAGAGAATCGTTTCTTTTTCAACATGCTATTGAACTTTTGAGTGATCAAAGCACACTCATCATCTCCTAGGTTTGATTCATCAATGTCTTGGGACAATTGCACGAGGTCTTAAGATACTTTGAGAGCACTTGCAAGAGCCATTGAGTTTACTCTGCTAGCCTCTTGTACCCTAAGATTCAATTCAGAATTTGTCAAAATACCCAGGATGATATCAAGTCCAATAGTTTGGACATCCTGAGTCTCCTCAATCACAGAGATTTTCATGTTAAACTTTTCAGGGAGGGTTCTAAGTACTTTGCTAACAAGTCTCGAATTGGATATAAATTCACCCAATGAAAAAGATTTGTTAGAGATGTCCAATATCTTAGCATAGTACTCTTTTATTGTTTCATTTTCTCCCATCCTTAAAGTTTCAAACTTAGTCATTAAAGTTCTCAACTTAGTTTTCCTAACACTAGCTGGTCCTTCACAATGAAGTTGAAGTATGTCGAAAGTGGTTTTGGCAACAGTTTGAGTCGAGAATAAACTGTACATATGAGGATCCACATGGTCTGAGATTTCTCCCATTGCCTTAGCATTATAATTGGCCAGTGTTATTTCCTCAAGAGTCCAAGTATCTATGGGTTTAGGACCATAGTTTTTCTCTTCCTTGCCATCAGATGTGGATGGGGTAAGTTCAATTCCTGGTGCAGTATAGCCATTAACAAGGCATACCCACGCACGATGATAAATATACTTTATATGCATAATCATTTTCGCTTTCCAAATGGTATAGTTAGAACCATTTAGAGTAGGCAATTTATTATGGCTTTGACCATGGTGACAATCCATCTTGGCTACTTTCAAGGATCGATCTCAGTTGAGTCGAGAGTAGGCTCTGATACCAATTGAAAGTCTTGTAGCTAGTAATGTTCACAGTTGTGGACAGACTTGTGTGTACAGTTGTGCACACAAGTGTCTACACAACAGACTTAACAACTAATTTCCAGAAATTGTAAATGAAAATAACAGAATGTAGATTGCAGCGAAATTAAAACTTCAGCAAGAAACTTCTTGCTGGAAACTTTTCATAAAACTACGACTTGTTTTGAACACAAGTTGTTTAACAAACATATACAATGAAAAGTAAATGAAAATCAAAAGATCAAAACTAAGTTCAAGACTATGAACTCTATCAAACACTAAACATCCTTGATAAAACACTCTCGATTTCTTTCAAGGTAAAAACACAGATTACTCAAAGATAAATCTCTCAAATAAACTTCGTGTGATATCTTAAAAATAGGTAAAGACTAAAGGAGATGTCGTCTTCCTTTTATAAGCCTTTGACTCCTAGTTTGGCAAGGAGTCAATCATTCCTTGACATCCGAAATCCTAGGAGTCATCCTTTATCTTCTCAATCAGTCCATCATTGATAGATTACCTAAAATAACTCAAACACTAACTAAACAATACAACGTTAATTGTTAGTAAAATATTCACAATTATTCCTAATCTATTTATTTACAAAATTATATTTATAACTTAAATATCCGAAACATAACGATATAAGGAAAAGCCAAAGACTATTTTCATACTCTTTCAGATACATTTGCAAAAATACAATATATATATATATATATATATATATATATATATATATATATTGTTTTGGTCAAATTTCGACAAGTGATTGTAAATAACCAAATATTTCAAGGAAAGAATTGGGTGAATTGGAATATAGATTTGTGTATGAGATAATCAAAGAACAAAGGAATTTTGACGAGGAAAGCCCTTGAACAAATTGTTCGCCGGCATAAAACCTCGGGAGGATTTGGGACTTACCTTGACCAAAGTTTTACTATGATCAGTGAGTTACAAGCTCGGAAGTATGGAGAGAGATTACAAGAGTGTGAGTGTGTGAAAGTACATGTGTTTTTTCCTAATTTCCATACCCCTATTTATAATAAGGGTAAAATAAAAAGATAATAATCAAATCCCTAAAAAATAGGCATGATGGAGTTACTGAGGAGAAGATTTCGGGCATGACTGTTGATGGTGGTTGGTGAAGAGTCGTGGTTAAATTGGTCTTCTATGAGTGCACAAGTATCTCCTAAAAAATAGGAACCGCAAAACTGCTCCCAAGTTGGTCCGGCTTCAAGATGTTGATGAAGACGTTGAGCCAAGATGTCGGTCCAAGATGTGAACTCAACATGTAAAGTCAACTTGTAAAAAGTCAACTTGTAGACCAAGTTGTGGAGATCAAGTTGTAGAGGTCAAGTTGTAGAGATCAGGATGCTGAGGCGTCTTGACATGTTGACCTGCTTAAGATGCCAACCATATACATATAGTGAAAAATCCGTCCCCAACAATTGCCCCCAAAATTTGTTGAATCGGAGAAAACTTGGAGATTCAAGGAATTTTTAAACTGCTACTCCCCTCATCGGCATTAAGGAAGCGGTTGATTACGCCAAAGATTTTTCCAACGCATTGAGAACCTATAAACGAAACTTGATAGAAACCAAGATAAAGCTTTAAGAAACATTAGTTAAGATGTTTGAAATTTGGTATGTTAGATGAGGGTTGGTCCTCAAAATTTTTATATTTGATTTGTATGATTTGGCATGTCTTTGTTTGATATGTTTACTTTGGATCGTGTGAGTCATGTTTGTGTTGACATGACTTACTTTTGTGTGTTGAACTTGATTTTCGGCGAAGATGTTAATCTTTACTTCTTAGTTGATTGGAAGATGACTTCATCTCTTTCGGGTGTTCATATTGATAACATGTAAATGTTATAAGCCGAAGGTAACATGAAAATGTTACAACCAATAGTTCACAACTTGAATAAGTTTGAAAATGTGCGCCCAGGCGAAGGTGTCAAAACCTTAATTCGTTTGGTAACATGTTAATGTTACAACCAATGGCGAAGGTGTAGAAACCTTAATTCGTTTGAAGAAACAGAACAAGTATCAGCCGTACTGGCGTGTCAATATGTTCCATCCCTCTCCAGCTAAAGTTTCAACATGTATCAGCCGTACTGGCGTGTCAACATGTTGAAATTCTTCTTCAGGTCCAAACATGTATCAGCCGTCCTGGCGTGTCAACATGTTTGACACCTCCGGCTAGGTCTCAACATGTATCGGCCGTGCGGCGTGTCAACATGTTGAGCCTTTCTTCCCGAGGTTCAAACATGTATCGGCCGTGCGGCGTGTCAACATGTTTGACCTGCTCCGGCTGGGTCTCAACATGTATCGGCCATGCGGCGTGTCAACATGTTGAGCCTGCTCCGGCAGGTCTCAACATGTATCGGCCGTGCGGCATGTCAACATGTTGAGCACTGCTCGGCTTAGGTCTCAATATGTATCGGCCCGTGCGGCGTGTCAACATGTTGAGCCTAAGCTGTTTGTTCAAGTTGTATACCTTGCAAAACAAATTCATGTTAGGATTGGGTGTTAGCTTTACCCCTCCGATGCTTAAGTCAGTAAGAATTTTTAGCTTAACATAAGAATTGACAAACATAAATAAATGACTTGACAAAATTTAAATCATACCTGTTTTCGGAGTTTGCTTTTATGAAAAATGACAACTTACATGGAATACAACTTGAGGTATTGTTTTGCTAACATTTTGACATGTTGAAGATAGGTGGTCATCTTTTCCTTTTTTGTCAGCCTCATTGTGGTCATTTTAGGACTATGAGCTTATCTTCTTCCAGTCTGATGAATTTAACAGCTCTCGTCCTGACATCTTCAAGTCTCTTGCATGGAGTCATGACCAATTCGTCATAATAAGGTGATCCCTTCTTCAAGCCCAATCTGAATGCCTCGGTGGCTGTGGACATGTTCAAGTTGGGGATAGTCACTGCCTCTTTATTGAACCTGTTCAAATAGTCTTTCAAGCTTTCGTCAGGTTGTTGCACCACCCTGTAGAGGTCACTAGTTAGTTTCTCAAAATCTCTATTACATGAAAATTGATTCACAAACATATTGACTAATTGAGAATAAGATGATATAGAGTTTAGGGATAGGCCGGTTAGCCATTTCAAAGCTGGTCCAGACAAGGTGGAACCAAAGCCCCTATAAAGACAGGCTTCTTTGAAGATTGAAGGAATGCTGATAATGTCCATTAATTCTTGGTATAGCAACACATGCTCTACTGGATCTGTGCTCCCATCGTACTTCTTCATGTGGGGCACTGTAAATCTTTTCGGGATCTCCATATTGGCTATTGCTGGAACAAAGCGAGACTCATTGTAACAAGTTGGAGAAGCTTGATGAAATGGCAAAGCAACTCCAGGCAAATTCATAAGCATCTCTTTGATCTGCTGTAACTCTCTAGCAACTTGGCTTTCTACAAAAGTGTTAGTGTAAAATTGAGAAGCAGAGTGATCAAATGCATTATAAAAACTCCCTGTTTTTCCTAAAGACGGAGTGGCATAAGTGTAGCAAGATGTTGGCACAGGTTGGCTGAATGGGAAGGTGTGACCATGTTGGGCAACTTGACTAGTTGTCACAGTTGTACTATCAGTCTGTACTGCACTCGCCATGGGGATGTCTCCAAGATTGCCCCCAGTACCTGCACCAAAAAAAGTTCTAGGAAATAAAGGTGATAATTGTAACGACCCTAAACCTAGGCACTAATTTTAATATCACATTGTGTGTTTTATTATTATTGTTAATATTATATGTCCATTTTTCTATAATTGATTTCATATGATAGGATAGAGGATAATAAAATAAATTTATGTTCTAAGAAAAATATAAAAATAGCAAATAAATAATTATTGGGAGGAGGATAAATTGAGTAGATAAATAAATTGGGTGATGATTAAATTAATTGGTGAAAGCATTTGGTTTGAGTAGGGAGAAGGGGGGGGGCATTTCCTTATTTCCTATTTTCCTCCTCCTTTGGGCTCAATAGTCAAACCTCCCCACTCCTCCACCATACCTCCCTTCACCTCCCCATACTTCCTCTAGATCAACTTCATCTTCTTCCTCATTTTCTTTCATTTTCCTCCATGGAAAGAGCTTAGAGAAAGCCTTCATCTCTCAAACTCATACCAAGTGAAATTCTTGTCCAACTTCAAATCCAAGTGTCCTTTTGTGAGTAGTTCATCCAAGGGAATTGATCAAGCCTAGAAAATCATCACTTCCTCTTGTATTGGCAAAGGTGAGTTATTATGACCCTTTTTTCCTTCTTTGAATGTTCATGAATAATTATGTTCTTATGGATGTTCTATTTGCTTTGTTGCTTGGGAAACTTTCTTAGATTAAGGAAATGTTATGGTTCATGGAATTTATAATGATCTAGGTTTAAGATATGATTCCATGGAGTTAAGTGAGTAGAATGAAGTTACCAAAGTTGGAAATGCCCTTTTAGTTCACAAATTGGAAGTCATTTGGTTGGACATTGGGTTTCTTGGGATTTTTGTGTTGATTTCTGCTGTTTTTCGGTTTAAGGCTAAGGCACGAGTCGTGCCACAGGGGGCAGTCGTGCCACAGGCCAAATTGTGGTCACGAGTCGTGACTTGGATAGAGGGAAGTCGTGACTGTAAGGGGACGCCGGAGGTTCGAAGGGGGTCACATGGGCACGAGTCGTGCCACTGGGGGCAGTCGTGCCACAGGGGACGAGTCGTGCCACTGGCCGGTTTCAAGGTATCAACTTTAGAGCTGTTCAAACCTAATCAAACTCGAACCAAAATGAAATCTCTTTAACCTAGATTAAAGTAGAATACTTTGGCTTCACAATGACATTCTAAGTGATCAAAATGGAATAGTGGAAGTACTTTAAATGTTGCTTGGAAAACGTTAGCTAACCTAGTTTGGTAATTAGACAATTATGATCCCAACTTGGTAGATTCAACTTAGACCCTTAAAGAGGCTAAGTATTATTGTAGAATGAACGTGTAGGATGGATTAATGATACTTCCTTGCCTTACTTGAATTCTTATACATTGTTTATAATATGCATAGTGTGTTGTATAACAGTTGCACTATGACGTTGGTTGGACATGAGTATATTTTACCATGTTGCTATATTGTTATCCCTTTTGTGGATTTTATTCAAGTATCTATTATGTGCTTGATAATGTGTGAGTCAGCTGACATTTGGGGGTATAACATAATACGATCAATTATGGAAGTGTGACCTAATGTGATCGGATTATGTTATATCTGTGGCCGTCCTCCTGTGGCCACAGGTTGGGGTTATAGCATCTGTATTGAGCCAAAAGCCTTACAGAGTTGCTACTGTCTTATTTGGTTCCCTGAAAAACGGGTCTTATAAGACGTGAGTATTGCTTAAGCAGCTCACTGTAAGATTGGAGTATTATTATACCCAATGTTGTACGACTACTGTTCAGACGGGAAAAGGTAAACCAAGGTAATGGAATGTGTTTATAGCTTTCCCAATGTGTTATGTGCGACTTGTTATATGTTGCATTTATTTGGCATATTGTTGCATCCATAATAGCTTGCTGAGATTTATTCTCACCCCTCTCCCTTTACTGTTTTAGATCCCGAGACAGGCGGACCGGCCAAGTAAGGACGGAGAGGAGTTTGGAGAAATCTTGTGGGTGTTGTCGGGGTATGTTTAGGGTGACGTATAAAATTGTATTTTGGTAATTCCTTTCTTGGAGTTTGTAATTATAAACTTTAAACACTACGTCATAACCTTAATCTTTTGTAACTAAACAGTTGACCATTTTCAAAGTTAGTTATCTCCTCCTCCGATGTGGAGTTGAGTGGAGTTCTTTTGAAATGTTATGTTATTAATGGTTATGTTTGAAAGTCAAAGCAAAGTTTTAAAAGTTTTGTGTATTTGGGTTAGTTTGAGGACGCTCCAACTCGGGACACGTGTAGGTTCCGGGTCGGGGTCCTCACGGTTAATATCGAGCTCGGTTAGAATTCTCGGGTAGAGTCTAGGCGAGTGAGAGTGTGTGATAACCTGACGTCGAGTGTTTAATGCAGGAGTTTGTTGTTATGGCGGGAAATGATGGTGATCGAAATGCGGGTTTGGGTGGTGTTGGTAATCCGAATGCCGAGATGATGGATATGTTCCGAGGGTTTCTTCAACATATGGCAACTCGGAATCGGAACAGAATCGAGAATCAAGGCGACAAGGGCAGCATGGTCTGGAGAAGTTCGTGAAGATGTCTCCTCCTAGCTTCAACGGAGATCCGGATCCGGTGAAGGCTGAGAGGTGGCTTGAGGCTATGAATAAGATTTTCGCAGCTATGGAGAGTTCGGATGCGGAGAAGGTGAGATGTGCCGTTTTCAAGTTGGAAGGACCCGCTGAGCACTGGTGGCAGGTAGTGAAGGATGGTTGGGACCGGGATTTGACACCACGGACATGGGAGAACTTCACACGCAAGTTCAGGGATCACTTTGTACCGATGGTTACTAGAGACAAGAAGGAAGGCGAGTTTCGAAAGCGGAGCAAGGGACCATGACGATAGCGCGGTATTCGGCAAAGTTCACGAATTGGCCCGATATTGTCCTCATTTGGTGCCGGATGAAGAGAGGCGAGTCTACCGGTTTGTGAAAGGTTTAAGGGTTGAGTTCCGAAAGCGCTTATTGACGCATAACTTCGCCAACTTCAAGCAAAGCAGAATATGGCGTATCGGATTGAGAATGACATAGAGGAGCATCGTGGTAAGCATGAAGGCGGAAACAGCAATAGATTCCAAGGCCAAGGTTCGGGACAGGGAATAGGGTGCGGCCGAGGGACATTTACTCAGGAGCAAATCGAGGAGGAAATGTGGCGACTCCGGCAAATCGTGCGACTCCGGAGTCGGTTTGGGGTAACATGTGGGTTTTGCAAAGAGGCTAGGGCATTCGGAGGACAAGTGTTGGAGCAAACAAGGAAAGTGTTTGGAGTGTGGGTCGGCAGGCCATTTTAGGAGGAATTGCCCCAAGTTACAGAATAAGCAAACTTCGGGTACCGGATTTGGGGGACAAGGTAGTGGTGTGAAGAGAGATGTTGATGGGAAACCTAAGGATAGAGTCCAAGGTCGTGTGTTTGCTTTGGGTCGAGGAGAGGTCGATCCTAATGCCGTCATTAGAGGTATAGTTCCTGTCTCAGGAGTTAAGGCCCGCATTCTTATAGATCCCGGGTCTTCCCATTCATTTGTGGCATCGCATTTTGCATTCTCATTGTATACCTTGCCTGAATCTATGCCTTATGTGTTAGAGGTCTCTACTCCTATGGGAGAGAGCCTCACATCTTCTTTGATATATCCTGGTTGTGATGTGACTATATGTGGGCATGTATTGCCGGTGGATTTGGTCGAGTTACCAATCCGTGATTTTGATGTGATCCTTGGGATGGATTGGTTGAGTCAGTGTCATGCTTTGGTAGACTGTCGTAGAAAACGAGTCTCATTTGCTATGCCTGACGTGCCTACTTTTATATTTGATGCGGATAGATCTATGTTCGGGTTACATGTTATTTCTGCCTTAAAAGCTAGAAAGATGCTATCTAAGGGGTGTGCGGGTTACTTGGCTTATGTGGTAGATTCCAATAGAAGTCTTAGAGTTAGCTCATGTTCCGGTTGTGAATGAGTTTAGCGATGTGTTTTCTAGTGAGTACTCTATGCCTCCAGGATCGTTAGGTAGAGTTTTGTATTGACTTAGTGCCCAACCACCGCTCCTATCTCTAAAGCACCCTATAGAATGGCTCAGCAGTTAAAAGAGTTGAAGGTCCAATTGCAAGAATTGTTAGACCGAGGTTTTATTCGTCCTAGTGTGTCTCCGTGGGGAGCACCGGTCTTGTTTGTTAGGAAGAAGGATGGTACCTTACGATTGTGTATTGACTATCGTTTGTTGAACCAAGCCACCATTAAGAATAAGTATCCTCTTCCGCATATAGATGATTTGTTTGACCAACTCCAAGGTTCCGTTATCTGCTCAAAGCTTGATTTGAGAAGCGGATACCATCAGTTGAAGATTAGGCCGGATGATATTGTTAAGACGGCTTTCCGGACTAGATATGGTCATTATGAGTTTGTTGTGATGCCTTTCGGGTTGACTAATGCTCAGTAGTGTTTATGGATATGATGAACCGTGTCTTCAAGCCTTATCTTGATAGCTTTGTGGTAGTGTTCATAGATGATATCCTTGTTTACTCTAAGTCTCGGGAAGAGCATGAGAATCATTTGAGGATTGTCTTGTCCGTTCTTCGGGAGAAGCAATTGTACGCCAAGTTCAGTAAGTGCGAGTTTTGGCTTGAAGCGCATTTCTTTCTTGGGGCATGTTGTGTCGAGTTCGGGAATTTCCGTGGATCCTTCAAAGATTGAAGCCGTGGTTAATTGGAAGCAACCTTCGACCTGTGGCCGAGGTCCGTAGTTTTCTTGGTTTGGCGGTATTATCGGAGGTTCATTGAAGGGTTTTCTCGGATTGCGACTCCGTTGACTAGGTTGACTCGGAAAGATGTATCGTTTGTATGGGATTCCAAGTGTGAAGCAAGCTTTGATGAATTGAAGAAGAGATTGACAACGGCTCCTATTCTTACCCTTCCGGATGGTTGCGAGAATTTTGTTATTTATAGTGATGCCTCGAAGGCGGGTTTGGGATGTGTGTTGATGCAAAATGGGAAAGTAATTGCGTATGCCTCTAGGAAGTTATCACCGGCGGAACAGAATTACCCTACTCATGATATGGAATTGGCGGCGATTGTATTTGCGTTGCATAAGTGGAAGCACTACCTTTATGGGGCGAAGTTTGAGATTTTCACCGATCATAAGAGTTTGAAGTACCTATTTACCCAAAAGGAGTTGAACAACCGACAAAGGAGATGGCTTGAGTTCTTGAAGGATTTTGATTGTGTCATTTCCTATCACCCGGGAAAGGCCAATGTAGTGGCGGATGCGATTAGCCGAAAGGCGTATTTGACAGCTTTGAGTTCCCGAGAATTGAAGAGTGAGGTAATTATTGCGAATGTTCGAGCCGTTCCGACATTGTATGGAGATTTGAAGGAAGCTCAACAAGGTGATCCGGAGTTGAAGAAAATTTTCGATCAAGTGCAAGAAGGGAAATCCGGGGAATTTGCTTTGAATAGAGATGGGATTTTAACTTTCCAAGGGAGAATTTGCGTTCCTTCATCGCCGGAAATCAAGAAGCGTGTTTTAGAGGATGGCCATAAGTCTAAGTTTGCGATTCATCGGGAGTACCAAAATGTATCAAGACTTGAAGCGTGGGTATTGGTGGAATGGTATGAAGAGGAAATAGCGGATTATGTTTCTAAGTGTTTGACTTGTCAACAAATCAAGGCCGAACATCAGAGACCGGCGGGACTACTTCAACCATTAGACATTCCGGAGTGGAAATGGGAAGGGATCTCGATGGATTTTGTTTCGGGTTTACCTCTTACCGCGAAGAAGATGGATGCTATTTGGGTTATTGTGGATAGATTGACGAAGTCGGCTCATTTTCTTCCGGTGTCAACTAAGTTTTCGTTAGAGAAGTTAGCCCAGTTGTATTTGAAAGAGATCGTTCGACTTCATGGGGTTCCGGTTAGTATTGTTTCCGACAGAGATCCGAGGTTTACTTCTAGATTTTGGAGAGCATTGCATGAAGCCTTGGGTTCTAAGTTGTGTTTCAGTACGGCGTTTCATCCTCAAACCGACGGTCAGTCCGAGAGAACTATTCAGATACTTGAGGATATGTTACGAGCTTGTGTGATGGATTTCCAATTATCATGGGAGGATCATCTACCTTTAGTGGAGTTTGCCTACAACAACAGTTATCAGTCTAGTATTGAGATGGCTCCGTATGAAGCGTTATATGGTAGGAAGTGTCGATCTCCGATATGTTGGGACGAGGTTGGTGAAGCGAGACTTTGGGGCCCGGATTTGGTTCGAGACTCTACGGAGAAGATCAAGGTGATTCGGGATAGATTGAAGACGGCTCGAGTAGACGAGAAAAGCTACGCCGAAGCCCGGTAGAAGACGGGATTTATCTTTTCAGGTTGGTGACTTTGTGTTCTTGAAGGTCTCTCCGAGGACGGGAATCAAAAGGTTTGGTAATAAGGGTAAATTGGCTCCGAGGTTCGTTGGTCCGTTTGAGATCTTAGAGAAGGTTGGGGATTTGGCTTACCGGTTGGCATTGCCTCCGTCTCTTTCTTTACTTCATGATGTTTTCCATGTCTCGATGTTGAGGAAGTATTGTCATGATCCTTCCCACATCTTGAGTTCTCCCCCCGATGATGTCCAAGCGGACATGTCGTATGTTGAGGAACCCTTGAGAGTCCTAGAGTTCCAAGTTAAGGAGTTGAGGTCTAAGAGTATTCCTATAGTGAAGGTCCTTTGGAAGAACCACACCGTTGAGAAAGCGACGTGGGAGCTAGAGTCGGAGATGAGAGCGAAATACCCGTGGTTGTTTGAAAATCCAAGTAAGTTTTCTTTTTAAAATTCGGGACGAATTTTCTTTAAGGGAGTGAGTGTAACGACCACTAAACCTAGGCACTAATTTTAATATCACATTGTGTGTTTTATTATTATTGTTAATATTATATGTCCATTTTTCTATAATTGATTTCATATGATAGGATAGAGGATAATAAAATAAATTTATGTTCTAAGAAAAATATAAAAATAGCAAATAAATAATTATTGGGAGGAGGATAAATTGAGTAGATAAATAAATTGGGTGATGATTAAATTAATTGGTGAAAGCATTTGGTTTGAGTAGGGAGAAGGGGGGGCCATTTCCTTATTTCCTATTTTCCTCCTCCTTTGGGCTCAATAGTCAAACCTCCCCACTCCTCCACCATACCTCCCTTCACCTCCCCATACTTCCTCTAGATCAACTTCATCTTCTTCCTCATTTTCTTTCATTTTCCTCCATGGAAAGAGCTTAGAGAAAGCCTTCATCTCTCAAACTCATACCAAGTGAAATTCTTGTCCAACTTCAAATCCAAGTGTCCTTTTGTGAGTAGTTCATCCAAGGGAATTGATCAAGCCTAGAAAATCATCACTTCCTCTTGTATTGGCAAAGGTGAGTTATTATGACCCTTTTTTCCTTCTTTGAATGTTCATGAATAATTATGTTCTTATGGATGTTCTATTTGCTTTGTTGCTTGGGAAACTTTCTTAGATTAAGGAAATGTTATGGTTCATGGAATTTATAATGATCTAGGTTTAAGATATGATTCCATGGAGTTAAGTGAGTAGAATGAAGTTACCAAAGTTGGAAATGCCCTTTTAGTTCACAAATTGGAAGTCATTTGGTTGGACATTGGGTTTCTTGGGATTTTTTGTGTTGATTTCTGCTGTTTTTCAGTTTCTGGGCTAAGGCACGAGTCGTGCCACAGGGGGCGAGTCGTGCCACAGGGCCAAATTGTGGTCACGAGTCGTGACTTGGATAGAGGGAAGTCGTGACCTGTAAGGGGACGCCGAGGTTCGAAGGGGGTCACATGGGCACGAGTCGTGCCACTGGGGGACGAGTCGTGCCACGGCCTGGTTTCAAGGTATCAACTTTAGAGCTGTTCAAACCTAATCAAACTCGAACCAAAATGAAATCTCTTTAACCTAGATTAAAGTAGAATACTTTGGCTTCACAATGACATTCTAAGTGATCAAAATGGAATAGTGGAAGTACTTTAAATGTTGCTTGGAAAACGTTAGCTAACCTAGTTTGGTAATTAGACAATTATGATCCCAACTTGGTAGATTCAACTTAGACCCTTAAAGAGGCTAAGTATTATTGTAGAATGAACGTGTAGGATGGATTAATGATACTTCCTTGCCTTACTTGAATTCTTATACATTGTTTATAATATGCATAGTGTGTTGTATAACAGTTGCACTATGACGTTGGTTGGACATGAGTATATTTTACCATGTTGCTATATTGTTATCCCTTTTGTGGATTTTATTCAAGTATCTATTATGTGCTTGATAATGTGTGAGTCAGCTGACATTTGGGGGTATAACATAATACGATCAATTATGGAAGTGTGACCTAATGTGATCGGATTATGTTATATCTGTGGCCGTCCCCTCCTGTGGCCACAGGTTGGGGTTATAGCATTTGTATTGAGCCAAAAGCCTTACAGAGTTGCTACTGTCTTATTTGGTTCCCTGAAAAACGGGTCTTATAAGACGTGAGTATTGCTTAAGCAGCTCACTGTAAGATTGGAGTATTATTATACCCAATGTTGTACGACTACTGTTCGAGCGGGAAAAAGGTAAACCAAGGTAATGGAATGTGTTTATAGCTTTCCCAATGTGTTATGTGCGACTTGTTATATGTTGCATTTATTTGGCATATTGTTGCATCCATAATAGCTTGCTGAGATTTATTCTCACCCCTCTCCCTTCTTGTTTTAGATCCCGAGACGGGCGGACCAGGCCAAGTAAGGACGGAGAGGAGTTTGGAGAAAATCTTGTGGGTGTTGTCGGGGTATGTTTAGGGTGACGTATAAAATTGTATTTTGGTAATTCCTTTCTTGGAGTTTGTAATTATAAACTTTAAACACTACGTCATAACCTTAATCTTTTGTAACTAAACAGTTGACCGTTTTCAAAGTTAGTTATCTCCTCCTCCGATGTGGAGTTGAGTGGAGTTCTTTTGAAATGTTATGTTATTAATGGTTATGTTTGAAAGTCAAAGCAAAGTTTTAAAAGTTTGGTGTATTTGGGTTAGTTTGAGGACGCTCCAACTCGGGACACGTGTAGGTTCCGGTCGGGGTCCTCACGGTTAATATCGAGCTCGGTTAGAATTCTCGGGTAGAGTCTAGGCGAGTGAGAGTGTGTGATAGCGACGTCGAGTGTTTAATGCAGGAGTTTGTTGTTATGGCGGGAAATGATGGTGATCGAATGCAGGTTTGGGTGGTGTTGGTAATCCGAATGCCGAGATGATGGATATGTTCAGAGGGTTTCTTCGGCGTATGGCAACTCGTAATCGAACACGAATCGAGAATCAAGGCGAGCAAGGCAACATGGTTTGGAGAAGTTCGTGAAGATGTCTCCTCCTAGCTTCAACGGAGATCCGGATTCGGTGAAGGCTGAGAGGTGGCTTGAGGCTATGAATAAGATTTTCGCAGCTATGGAGAGTTCGGATGCGGAGAAGGTGAGATGTGCCGTTTTCAAGTTGGAAGGACCCGGCGAGCAACGGTGGCGAGGTAGTGAAGGATGGTTGGGACCGAGATTTGACACCACAGGACATGGGAGAACTTCACACGCAAGTTCCGGGATCACTTTGTACCGATGGTTACTAGAGACAAGAAGGAAGGCGAGTTTAAAGCTGGAGCAAGGGACCATGACGATAGCGCGTGTTCGGCAAAGTTCACGAGAATTGGCCCGATATTGTCCTCATTTGGTGCCGGATGAAGAGAGGCGAGTCTACCGGTTTGTAGAAAGGTTTAAGGGTTGAGTTCAGCGATTATTGACGCATAACCGCGACTTCCAAGCGGCGGTGAATATGGCGTATCGGATTGAGAATGACATAGAGGAGCATCGTGGTAAGAATGAAGGCGGAAACGAGGAATAGATTCCAAGGCCAAGGTTTGGGACGGGAATAGGGTGCGGCCGAGGACATTTACTCAGGGAGCAAATCGAGGAGGAAATGTGGCGACTCCGACAATCGTGCGACTCCGGAATTCGGTTTGGGGTAACATGTGGGTTTTGCGAAGAGGCTAGGGCATTCGGAGGACAGAGTGTTGGAGCAAACAAGGAAAGTGTTTGGAGTGTGGGTCGGCGGGCCATTTTAGGAGGAATTGCCCCAAGTTACGAGAATAAGCAAACTTCGGAGGTACCGGATTTGGGGGACAAGGTAGTGGTGTGAAGAGAGCTGTTGATGGGAAACCTAAGGGTAGAGTCCAAGGTCGTGGGTTTGCTTTGGGTCGAGGAGAGGTCGATCCTAATGCCGTCATTAGAGGTATAGTTCTGTCTCGGGAGTTAAGGCCCGCATTCTTATAGATCCCGGGTCTTCCCATTCGGTTGTGGCATCGCATTTTGCATTCTCATTGTATACCTTGCCTGAATCTATGCCTTATGTGTTAGAGGTCTCTACTCCTATGGGAGAGAGCCTCACATCTTCTTTGATATATCCTGGTTGTGATGTGACTATATGTGGGCATGTATTGCCGGTGGATTTGGTCGAGTTACCAATCCGTGATTTTGATGTGATCCTTGGGATGGATTGGTTGAGTCAGTGTCATGCTTTGGTAGACTGTCGTAGAAAACGAGTCTCATTTGCTATGCCTGACGTGCCTACTTTTATATTTGATGCGGATAGATCTATGTTCGGGTTACATGTTATTTCTGCCTTAAAAGCTAGAAAGATGCTATCTAAGGGGTGTGCGGGTTACTTGGCTTATGTGGTAGATTCCAATAAGAAGTCTTCCGAGTTAGCTCATGTTCCGGTTGTGAATGAGTTTAGCGATGTGTTTTCTAGTGAGTACTCTATGCCTCCGGATCGTTAGGTAGAGTTTTGTATTGACTTAGTACCCGGCACCGCTCCTATCTCTAAAGCACCCTATAGAATGGCTCCGGCCGAGTTAAAAGAGTTGAAGGTCCAATTGCAAGAATTGTTAGACCGAGGTTTTATTCGTCCTAGTGTGTCTCCGTGGGGAGCACCGGTCTTGTTTGTTAGGAAGAAGGATGGTACCTTACGATTGTGTATTGACTATCGTTTGTTGAACCAAGCCACCATTAAGAATAAGTATCCTCTTCCGCATATAGATGATTTGTTTGACCAACTCCAAGGTTCCGTTATCTACTCAAAGCTTGATTTGAGAAGCGGATACCATCAGTTGAAGATTAGACCGGATGATATTGTTAAGACAGCTTTCCGGACTAGATATGGTCATTATGAGTTTGTTGTGATGCCTTTCGGGTTGACTAATGCTCCAGCCGTGTTTATGGATATGATGAACCGTGTCTTCAAGCCTTATCTTGATAGCTTTGTGGTAGTGTTCATAGATGATATCCTTGTTTACTCTAAGTCTCGGGAAGAGCATGAGAATCATTTGAGGATTGTCTTGTCCGTTCTTCGGGAGAAGCAATTGTACGCCAAGTTCAGTAAGTGCGAGTTTTGGCTTAAGCAGATTTCTTTCTTGGGGCATGTTGTGTCGAGTTCGGGAATTTCCGTGGATCCTTCAAAGATTGAAGCCGTGGTTAATTGGAAGCAACCTTCGACTGTTGTGGCCGAGGTCCGTAGTTTTCTTGGTTTGGCAGGGTATTATCGGAGGTTCATTGAAGGGTTTTCTCGGATTGCGACTCCGTTGACTAGGTTGACTCGGAAAGATGTATAGTTTGTATGGGATTCCAAGTGTGAAGCAAGCTTTGATGAATTGAAGAAGAGATTGACAACGGCTCCTATTCTTACCCTTCCGGATGGTTGCGAGAATTTTGTTATTTATAGTGATGCCTCGAAGGCGGGTTTGGGATGTGTGTTGATGCAAAATGGGAAAGTAATTACGTATGCCTCTAGGAAGTTATCACCGGCGGAACGAATTACCCTACTCATGATATGGAATTGGCGGCGATTGTATTTGCGTTGCATAAGTGGAAACACTACCTTTATGGGGCCCGAAAGTTTGGAGATTTTCACCGATCAGTAAGAGTTTGGAAGTACCTATTTACCCAAAAAGGAGTTGAACAACCGACAAAGGAGATGGCTTGAGTTCTTGAAGGATTTTGATTAGTAGTCATTTCCTATCACCGAGGAAAGCCAATGTAGTGGCCGGATGCGATTAGCCGAAAGGCGTATTTGACGCAACTTTGAGTTCCCGAGAATTGAAGAGTGAAGGTAGTTATTGCGAATGTTCGAGCCGTTCCGACATTGTATGGAAGATTTGAAGGAAGCTTCGAAACAAGGTGATCCGGAGTTGAAAGAAAATTTTTCGATCGAAGTGCAAGAAGAAATCCGGGAATTTGCTTTGAATAGAGATGGGATTTTAACTTTCCAAGGGAGAATTTGCGTTCCTTCATCGCGGAAATCAAGAAGCGTGTTTTAGAGGATGGCCATAAGTCTAAGTTTGCGATTCATCCGGGAGTACCAAAATGTATCAAGACTTGAAGCGTGGGTATTGGTGGAGATGGTATGAAAGAGGGAAATAGCGGATTATGTATTCTAAGTGTTTGACTTATGTCAACAAATCGAGAGCCGAACATCGAGAGACCGGCGGGACTACTTCAACCGTTAGACATTCCGGAGTGGAAATGGGAAGGGATCTCGATGGATTTTGTTTCCGGGTTTACCTCTTACCGCGAAGAAGATGGATGCTATTTGGAGTTATTGTGGATAGATTGACGAAGTCGGCTCATTTTCTTCCGGTGTCAACTAAGTTTTGCGTTAGAGAAGTTAGCCCGGTTGTATTTAAGAAAGAGATCGTTCGACTTCGCATGGGGTTCCGAGTTAGTATTGTTTCCGACGAGAGATCCGAGGTTTACTTCTAGATTTTGGAGAGCATTACATGAAGCCTTGGGTTCTAAGTTGTGTTTCGGTACGGCGTTTCATCCTCAGGCAACCGACGGTCGATCAGAGAACTATTCGAGATACTTGAGGGATATGTTACGAGCTTGTGTGATGGATTTCCAATTATCGTGGGAGGATCATCTACCTTTAGTGGAGTTTGCCTACGAAACAACGGTTAATCGATCTAGTATTGAGATGGCTCAGGTATGAAGCGTTATATGGTAGGAAGTGTCGATCTCCGATGTGTTGGGACGGAGGTTGGTGAGAGCGAGACTTTGGGGCGGATTTGGTTCCCGAGACTCTACGGAAGATCAAGGTGATTCGGGATAGATTGAAGACGGCTCGGAGTAGACGAGAAAAGCTGCGCCGGCTTCGGTAGAAGGCCCCGGGATTTATCTTTTCAAGTTGGTGACTTTGTGTTCTTGAAGGTCTCTCCGAGGCACGGCAGAATCAAAAGGTTTGGTAATAAGGGTAAATTGGCTCCGAGGTTCGTTGGTCCGTTTGAGATCTTAGAGAAGGTTGGGGATTCGATTTGAGATCTTAGAGAAGGTTGGGGATTGAAAGATGCTGAACAGCGCTAATTGACTGTTCACCTGCTAATTCAAGTAAGTTTCATAATTAGAGCCATCTTTAAGTTTATTTCCTGTGAAAAAAAAAAAAAAAATTTGATAACCCTTGGAAATATAACCTTTATTTCCTTTGAATTTTGTAACAGTCATACACTATAAATAGTGCAAAAGTGGTGTATTTAAAGCACAAAGCCCTATGGAGAAACAAACTAAATGTTCAGGCAACGTGTGTATCGTCTGTGGTAAGGAGCTTGCAATGCACCCACTTTCATTTTCTGCTCCATTTCTTGCAAGGTATTTTTTTATCCTCCAAGAGTTAAGCCCCTTCTTTTCGTTTGTTAATTTGAATCAAGTTTGAGCACAATAATTTAAGTTAATTTCAATCATTCTAATGAAAACCTAAAATTTGTTAGGAAGTTTTTATCAAAAAACTACCTCAAAAAAGAATGCTATTTACAAAAAAAAAAAAAATTAAGTTGTGATATTAAAAAAAAAAAAAACTACTTTTCTTTCTTTTTAATATCACACAGCAGAATTTTGCCTTTTCGGTTAAACTATACGATAAATGCACCGTTTACTCGGTTGTTTTACTAACTAATAAATGCATTGCTCAAATTATTTGACGGATAATCGTAAAAAAATACAATTTTTGCTAATATTTAAAGTGTTTTTCTATTAATATTCAACTTGTGTGGGTTTTTGTAATATTCATCTTTTAAAAAATAGTTTTTAGTAAATGCTCAAAATTTATTCTGACTAATATTTTTAATGGTATATCAATAACAAATTTCGAGATTCTCATTAGAAACAAAAGTAGAGATTAAATTATTGCTCAAATTATTCTAACTAAAGATGAAAAAAGTAAGGATAAACTATTCCGATATTTTATTTTCCATCTGTAATTTGCTCAAATATTTTAAATTATTGCTCTAATTACTCACTTATACTTTGTACAATTTTGATATTTTCCATTTTTATATGAAACAATGGTGTTTTGGCACAAATTAAAATAGATTTTTTTGGATTGAAGACTATTATAACATAAGGTTAATGCAAATAGACTACATAAAATAAAAATATAGAGGGTGAATTTGTTAAAATATTAATTTTGAGTATTGTTTGTGGAAATAATAGAAATACTGGAAGATGAGGGTAAAAGAAAATATTATTTTTGATGTTAAAAAGCCCGAAAAGAATATCGGAGATAATTTTTAGTGCAAAATTTAGTGGAGTCGTCAGCGGCTTAGCGTTCTCACTTCATGAAAGCGTGTTTTCTATCAGTGGAAAACACGTTTGATAACCGAGAAACCGAACCCAAGGCCAAGACCAAAAGCTTTTGGATATCCAGGAAGCTTGCATTTGATGCTTGAGCTTTGCGGTTGATGAGAGCAGCATTTGATAGCAGGAAAGGATGTGAAGCGTATATAAGAAAGTATTGAGTGCATATCCGAGCTGGTAGGTGCATGTAAAATGTGTTTAGGGCATATCCGAGAAATTGCTGTGAAGGTTCTGGATATGTGACTTTCTCATGGGTTACGGCTATCTAGCTCATTGCTATCTAGCTGTCGGGACCCGTTTCTCCGTAACTTGTGGGAAGCTTGAGTATCTCCCTAGATTTTGTGAATTTAGTGCAATTTCGAACAAAATTTTTGTGCACTACGTTGAAGGATGCCCCAAGGGGCACAAAAAGACTATGAAGAAAGCTTTACTATGAGAAAATGAGCTCACAAATTTTCATCAAAAATAACTCATCATCGTATTGGATACTCTTAAGTTAAAATAGTTTCTTGATCGATAATTTTCACTTTGCATTCCACTATGAACATGAAGAGATTAATTATTACGCGATATTAAAATTTTTGCATCACACAAATGTTAATATACTTTACATACTAGTAATTTACATGTCTTGTTTCAATTTACAGTTGGGCGTACATATCCTATAGAAGAGAGGGATTATGAGAAGCTTCCTTGTCCATCTAAACCTAGTTACAACCATATTATAATAGACTCGTGCACAAAAAGTACCTAGTTCAATTTCAAATAAGAATTGCAAAGCTTAACAATAGAGATTTCGAAAAATGAAGAAAAATGAGATCTAGATGTTGCGACCCATCATCAATTGTATGCCTAATACCTAATAGAAGAATCTACGAAGAAATGAATCGTAGAAAAAGTACACCTCGTAGATCTCCTATGTATTAGCTTTTAACATTACATATTGGGGATACTCTTTTTCAACCTCGTAGATCTCCATATATGTACTTTCATTTCGTTTCCGGTTTAAGGGTTTTATATTTTCTTTTTGTTACATTTTGATCTAAGGTTTTTACTTATTTTATTATCTAAAATTTACAATTGACCCAGCTTGTTATTCTCAAAAACAAAAACTCCTACCTACTTTTTACATTTCTATTAGAGTGCGACAAACTTGCGTAAAATGCGTGCGATAGAGTATTGAACATTCCTCAAACAGAATTGCGAGAGACATTTTCTCTGGTGGGAAGTTCTTGAGTAGGATTTTGAGTGAGGTTTGGAGAAAATTGAGAATTTTGATAATATTGAGAATTTTTTTCACCTTCTGAGATTGGAAAATTTTGTGTGTGAGAAATGTAAGATCAAAAGTTTGGAAAATTTTGAAATCCACGATAATAGTTGGGAGTGATTTGGATCCATCACTTAAAATGAAAGAAATAGAAGTGTGATGGAGAATATACGAGAGAAAAAGAGAGTTTGTAGGTTGTTGTAAAAAATTAGAGTTCTATTTATAAATAAAAAATTATGAATTTTTTGATATATTTTTTATTTTATTATTTTATATATAAAATATATTAATTTTTAAATATATATTTATATAAATACATGCCACCCAATTATTGGGTGACATGTGACAAAAACAAGCAAATAACGTGACCCATTGACCCCAAGGTCGGCCAATTTGCTGCCCGAGGTTGTGAAAAAGCTTGACTTTCTTCTTTTTTTTTTTTTTTTTTTGGAGGTTTTGTCTTTTATGGTGACCCTCCCTTGCGAGGTCACCAGATGAGTGGTAATTAAGAAGCTTTTTGTGACCTTTACACATCAGCATTTTCACCAAAATTAACAAATAAAAAGCTCAAGTCTTTTTCCATAATAATGGTAAACATGGAGAATTGATTAAAATTAATGCAAATGCTCATAAAGAGCTTTTTAAGAGCTCATTCGATAAAGAATTGCTCTTTAGTAAATAACTTTTAACAGACTCCACAATGGTAAAAAAGAACTCTAGAGAACTTTTTCAATTAAAGTAAAGAGCTCCAAAAAATCTTACATTGTTGATGCTCTAATACATGAAATCTTTTTCAACTTGTTATGTGTCATTATCTTAAGTTTAATAAATGAGTGTCATTAATAAAAATTACTATAAAATTTTTTTTTAGGAAAATTAGACTTTTTAATTGAATAACCAAAACGGGAAAATGAGAATTTATAAATGGGATGGAGGGAGTATTATTTATTATCTCTATTTTTTACATTACTTCACTTAATAAATTAGTTAATAAAAAAAGTTTTAGCATAAAATTAAAATAAATGTTTTAGTTCTTTAAACCTAAAATCAATAATGTTTATGAGTCAAAACTTTTGTTTTATATCTACTTATTTTAAATTAAAGCTTCTTTCTTACTCCCTCTGTATCAAAATACTTGTAGATCTAGAGTTATCATACAAATTAAAAAATGCATTTAATTTA
This sequence comes from Adenophora triphylla var. japonica, assembly GCA_022495995.1. Classification (NCBI taxonomy): domain Eukaryota; kingdom Viridiplantae; phylum Streptophyta; class Magnoliopsida; order Asterales; family Campanulaceae; genus Adenophora; species Adenophora triphylla. Next base: position 82,162 of record JAFEMH010007338.1, read on the forward strand.
TACCTAAAAACCAAGGTTCTAAAAAGCGCTAGGCGGATGCTAGGCGGCGGAGCCGGGCCTAGCGCCTAGGCGGGGACTAGTCGGGGACTAATCGGGATTAGTCGGGATTAATCAGGACCTAGGCGGGGCTTAGAACTAGGCGTTGGAGAGGGGCCTAGCGCCTAGGCGGGGCCTAGACGCCCTTAGGCGGGGTCTTTTAGAACAGAGCTAAAAACCATAAATAAGGTTTATTGTATGATGTAGGACATAATTGGAATAAATTAAGATTTTATTTTTATTATTTTGATTATAACTATAATTTTTGGATTTATTAGTAGATATGTAGTATTTTTATGTTTTTGAGTAGATTTAGATTATTTTTGGTGTATTATGTTATTATATAGGTAATTAGGAATTTTAGGAGGTTTTAACTTGTTTTAGAAGTTCTAGGGTCACTATAAAATAGTGTCTCATGTTAATTATGAATTAAATCAATATTTTTATAACATTCACCACACTACACGGTTGTTTTCTACATCCACAAGGATTGCCGTGAAAATCCTAATCTTTGTTGGGTTGGTTTTATCTATTTTAGGAAATTATTGGAAAGTGTTCTTGATCAATCAATCAATGATTGATCGAAGCTGTTTATTTCCATGGGGTTTTTACCAATAAGTCCATGAGATAGGATTGAATTTACCTATAAAAACAATATTTCATATTCTACCTTAGAATCTTGAGTTGAAATTGATTTTATCAATAAATCCCTCACTCCTTTTACTCTGCAAATTCCCAATATAATTCCACTCGATATTTTCGAAGCTACATAAATTTGAACAAATGCAAAAAATTAACCAAGCTCCAAACACAACATGATAATTTGACCCATCGATAAGCAAAAAAAACCCCTAATTTATTAACTCAATTACAAATTAAAATGTGTAGGAAATTCACATTTCATAATTAAGATTGCTATTTCATAATTAAGATTGCTGAGAGAGAGAGAGAGATAGAGAGAGAGAGAGAGAGAGAGAGAGAGAGAGAGAGAGAGAGCAGGAGGAGATTTTTCTATGATCTGTTGGATGTAGTTTTTGCCAAACAGTCGGTGACCATCATCATAAACTTCGTAGAGGAGAGGAACACGCTTGGTTTTACTATGGGAAAATGAGCTCACAAATTTTCATCAAAAATAACTCTATCATCGTGGATACTCTTAAGTTAAAATAGTTTACTGTCGGTAATTTTCTCTTTATTCACTATGAACATGAAGAGATTAGTTATTACGATATTAAAATTTTTGCATCACACAAATGTTAGTATACTTTACATACTAGTAATTTACATGTCTTGTTTTAATTATAGATTGGGCGTACATATCCTATGGAAGAGAGGGATTATGAGAAGCTTCCTTGTCCATCTAAACCTAGTTACAACCATATTATAATAGACTCGATGCACAAAGTACCCAGTTCAATTTCAAATAAGAATTGCAACTTAACAATAGAGATTTCGAAGAAAAAACGAAGTCCTAGATGTTGCGACCCATCAAATTGTATGCCTACTACAATAGAAGAATCTACCGAAATGAATAGTAGAAAAAGTACACCTCGTAGATCTCCTATGTATTAGCTTTAACATTACATATTGGGATACTCTTTTCAACTTCGTAGATCTCCTATTATGTACTCATTTCGTTCCGGTTTAAGGTTTTTATTTTTCTTTTTGAATAGTTTCAGTCTAAGGTTTTTACTTATTTTATTATCTAAAATGTACAATTGACCTACTTGTTATTCTCAAAACAAATATCCCTACCTACTTTTGTTCTATTAATTTACTTTTCATACTCAAGACATTTACTTTTTCTTAAATCCCATGCCAATTCAAACTAAAAACCTTAAACTATGACGGAGGGAGTATTAAGTTTACCATTACATATTGTGATACTCTTTTCATTCCAATGTGAATTTTATTTGTTAACTTTTTAAGGAGACTTTATTTTTGTTATTTGTTGTCTGTACAACCTCTATTATCTTATGTGTTTTCAAATTGAAAATTTAAGTGACAATCGAAAATTTGATTTCAAAATTCAAATTGTTTAAGAAGTCAATTAATGAACTTCAATTTCCCACAATATTTGTTTATTTTCCCAAGACACCATTTACCTCCTAATCCATATTTTTCCATCAAAATGAAATATTTTCTCTCTCAAATAATAACATTCATAATAGTAGATCTTTTTTAAGAAGCTTTTTGTGACCTTTTTACACATCACATTTTCACCAAATTAACAAATAAAAAGCTCAAGTCTTTTTCCATAATAATGGTAAACATGGAGAAATGATTAAAATTAATGCAAATGCTCATAAAAGAGATTTTTAAGATCTCATTCGATAAAGAATTGCTCTTTAATAACTTTTTAACAGACTCCACAATGGTAAAAAAGAACTCTAGAGAACTTTTTCAATTAAAGTAAAGAGCTCCAAAAAATCTTACATAGTTGATGCTCTAATACATGAAATCTTTTTGAGTTGGTCTCTGGAGAAACGCGTTTCTCCATAACTATGGAGAAACGTATGTTTAATATCCAGAAGCTTTGCGTTTGATAACCAGAAAAAAAAATACAAGGCCAAGACCAAAGCTTCTGGATCCAGAAGCTTTGGGTTTGATCTCCAGGCCAAGCTTCTGGATATCCATCCCAAAGCTTCTGGATATCCAGAACCTTTGAAACGGATATCCAGAAAAAAAGATTTGGGGCAAAGGCCAAGCTTCTGGATATCCATCACAAAGCTTCTGGATATCCAGAGGCCTTGGTCTGCATTGTACGCGACAAGTTGGGCCCCGTTTCTCCATAAATTATGGAGAAACGCGTTTCTCCCCAGATTTTATGAATCTTTTTCAACTTGTTATGTGTCATTATCATAAGTTTAATATATGAGTGTCATTAATAAAAATTACTATAAATTTATTTTTAGGAAAATTAGACTTTTCAATTGAATAACCAAAACGGGAAAATGAGAGTTTATAAATGGGATGGAGGGAGTATTATTTATTATCTCTATTTTTTACATTACTTCACTTAATAAATTAGTTAATAAAAAAAGTTTTAGCTTAAAATTAAAAAAAATGTTTTAGTTCTTTAAACCTAAAATCAATAATGTTTATGAGTCAAAAGTTTTGTTTTAAATCTACTTATTTTAAATTAAAGCTTCTTTCTTACTCCCTCTGTATCAAAATACTTGTAGATCTAGAGTTATCATACAAATTAAAAAATGCATTTAATTTATACCTAAAAACCATAAATAAGGTTTATTGTATGATGTAGGACATAATTGGAATAAATTAAGATTTAATTTTTATTATTTTGATTATAACTATAATTTTTGGATTTATTAGTAGATATGTAGTATTTTTATGTTTTTGAGTAGATTTAGATTATTTTTGGTGTATTGTGTTATTATAGAGGTAATTGGGAATTTTAGGAGGTTTTAACTTGTTTTAGAAGTTCTAGGGTCACTATAAAATAGTGTCTCATGTTAATTATGAATTAAATCAATATTTTTATAACATTCACCACACTACACGGTTGTTTTCTACATCCACATGGATTGCCGTGAAAATCCTAATCTGTTGGGCTGGTTTATCTATTTTAGGAAATTATTGGAAAATGTTCTTGATCAATCAATCAATGATTGATCGAAACCGTTTATTTCCATGGGGTTTTTACCAATAAGTCCATGAGATAGGATTGAATTTACCTATAAAAACACAACATTTCATATTCTACCTTAGAATCTTGAGTTGAAATTGATTTTATCAATAAATCCCTCACCCCTTTTACTCGCAAATTCCCAATATAATTCCACTCGGTATTTTCTGGGAAGCTACATAAATTTGAACAAACGCAAAATTAACCAAGCTCCAAACACAACATGATAATTTGACCCATCGATAAGCAAAAAAAACCCCTAATTTATTAACTCAATTACAAATTAAAATGTGTAGGAAATTCACATTTTATAATTAAGATTGCTATTTCATAATTAAGATTGCTCTGAGAGAGAGAGAGAGAGAGAGAGAGAGAGAGAGAGAGAGAGAGAGAGAGAGAGAGAGAGAGAGAGAGAGAGAGAGAGAGAGAGAGAGAGAGAGAGAGAGAGAGAGAGAGAGAGAGAGAGAGCAGACAGGACCTCGAGGAGATTTTTCTATGATCCGTTGGATGTAGTTTTTGCCAAACAGTCGGTGACCATCATCATAAACTTCGCGAGAGGGAGAGGAACACGCTTGGTTTTACTATTGGAAAATGAGCTCACAAATTTTCATCAAAAATAACTCTATCATCGTGGATACTCTTAAGTTAAAATAGTTTACTGTCGGTAATTTTCACTTTATTCACTATGAACATGAAGAGATTAATTATTACGATATTAAAATTTTTGCATCACACAAATGTTAGTATACTTTACATACTAGTAATTTACATGTCTTGTTTTAATTACAGATTGGGCATACATATCCTATGGAAGAGAGGGATTATGAGAAGCTTCCTTGTCCATCTAAACCTAGTTACAACCTTATTATAATAGACTCGATGCACAAAGTACCCAGTTCAATTTCAAATAAGAATTGCAACTTAACAATAGAGATTTCGAAGAAAAAACGAAGTCCTAGATGTTGCGACCCATCAAATTGTATGCCTACTACAATAGAAGAATCTACCGAAATGAATAGTAGAAAAAGTACACCTCGTAGATCTCCTGTGTATTAGCTTTAACATTACATATTGGGATACTCTTTTCAACTTCGTAGATCTCCTATGTACTCATTTCGTTCCGGTTTAAGGTTTTCATTTTTCTTTTTGAATAGTTTCAGTCTAAGGTTTTTACTTATTTTATTATCTAAAATGTACAATTGACCCACTTGTTATTCTCAAAATAAAAACTCCCTACCTACTTTTGTTCTATTAATTTACTTTTCATACTCACGACATTTACTTTTTCTTAAATCCCATGCCAATTCAAACTAAAAACCTTAAACTATGACGGAGGGAGTATTAAGTTTACCATTACATAATGTGATACTCTTTTCATTCCAATCTGAATTTTATTTGTTAACTTTTTAAGGAGACTTTATTTTTGTTATTTGTTGTTTGTACAACCTCTACTATCTTATGTGTTTTCAGATTGAAAATTTAAGTGGCAATCGAAAATTTGATTTCAAAATTCAAATTGTTTAAGAAGTCAATTAATGAACTTCAATTTCCCACAACATTTGTTTATTTTCCCAAGACACCATTTCCCTCCTAATTCATATTTTTCCATCAAAATGAAATATTTTCTCTCCCAACTTTCTCTCTCAAATAATAACATTCATAATAGTAGATCTTTTTTAAGAAGCTTTTGTGACCTTTTTACACATCACATTTTCACCAAATTAACAAATAAAAAGCTCAAGCCTTTTCCATAATAATGGTAAACATGGAGAATTGATTAAAATTAATGCAAATGCTCATAAAAGAGCTCATTCGATAAAGAATTGCTCTTTAGTAAATAACTTTTTAACATATTCCACAATGGTAAAAAAGAACTCTAGAGAACTTTTTCAATTAAAGTAAAGAGCTCCAAAAAATCTTACATTGTTGATGCTCTAATACATGAAATCTTTTTCAACTTGTTATGTGTCATTATCATAAGTTTAATAAATGAGTGTCATTAATAAAAATTACTATAAAATTTATTTTTAGGAAAATTAGACTTTTCAATTGAATAACCAAGACGGGAAAATGAGAATTTATAAATGGGATGGAGGGAGTATTATTTATTATCTCTATTTTTTACATTACTTCACTTAATAAATTAGTTAATAAAAAAAGTTTTAGCATAAAATTAAAATAAATGTTTTAGTTCTTTAAACCTAAAATCAATAATGTTTATGAGTCAAAACTTTTGTTTTAAATCTACTTATTTTAAATTAAAGCTTCTTTCTTACTCCCTCTGTACCAAAATACTTGTAGATCTAGAGTTATCATACAAATTAAAAATGCATTTAATTTATACCTAAAAACCATAAATAAGGTTTATTGTATGATGTAGGACATAATTGGAATAAATTAAGATTTTATTTTTATTATTTTGATTATAACTACTCCCTCCGTCCCAGATCAAGGGTTCATCTTTCCCTTTTGGGACGTCCCAGACCAAGAGTTCATTTCCAAAAAAGGCAAGTTTTTGAATATATTAATACCCTTATCATCTTCATATATTTACAAAAACCATTCATTATATCCTTATACATTCTCTCTCCTATTCCTACCACACATTTAACTACTATTCCTCCCACTCATTCTCTCCTATTAAATATTTTTAAACTTTTACATTCTCTCTCCTATTCCCTACCACACATTTAACTTTTACATTATCTCTCATATTTCCTACCACACATTTAATTACTATTTCCTATCTCATATTTAACTTTTATTCATTTTTAAAAAAATTTCTTAAGAAGCGTGAAATTCCCCCATATACCCTTGGTCTGGGACGGAGGGAGTATAATTTTTGGATTTATTATTAGATATGTAGTATTTTTATGTTTTTGAGTAGATTCAGATTATTTTTGGTGTATTATGTTATTATATAACTAAATTATAAGTATTTTGAGATAAAATTTGCCATCTTCAACTACAAGTATTTTAGAATGAAGAGAATAGTTCTTTTGGACATAGTGTAATTTTTTAATTTAAAATTGACATTATTACATCTATTTTGAGACATTATTACATCTATTTTGAAACGGATAATATATTGATTATAAAAGAGTAGTTGTTACAAATGAGATCTATATTCAACACAAAATAATTGTCACTTTTTGACAAAATGTTTGGTACAAAATAATTGTTATTTTTTTGATGAATAACGTTCAAATTTCTATTTTATTTTACATTAAACTTGTTTTACTTTATTAATTGATTTGTTGTGTGAAATAATGTAACTGAGCGAATTAATAAATAATGACACTAATGGTATTTTCATCATTAAGTTTAGGTAATATATTTTTTTTTAAATCTGTAAAAAGTGTAAAGTGACAATGCCATGCACCCCGTCCAAACCTCCTATACTCCTACTGCTACTCCTACTACTCATCATTCTCTGTGAATTTATTAATGGAAGACCTGCTCCTTGCCTCTTTATCTATTCCATCTCTACGTGTTTACTCTTACTGTCTCTGAATTAGAGAGAGAGAGAGAGAGAGAGAGAGAGGTATGTCAAGTGCTAGCCGCATTTATCATCAGGAGGCAGCAATGGATGTTACTTTAGGTCTTTCTGCCTTAAATTCATCTCAAGATAAAACTGCTAAAAGATTCATTCTTGAGATTGTGTTTGCTATCTACACGATGTTACTCCGCGCCACCTTGATAAGTCACATTGTAAGATTTGGCAAAGCCCGCTACGTGAGGGCGTGTTAGAGAATATGTCGCGTTATCATTAATGGAATTGACAAACCTTGCTAGCATAATAAATAAAATTTCTTTGGAGTCTATTTCCGTAGTCTCAAATTAACCTGTTTTAAGGTGGGCAAGCACGTACTTTAAAATCTCCATGGTCATTTTCATGAGGGTCAAGCTCTACATAAATACACGGTCCCACAATAGGATTGTCATTCTCTTGTATAATACTCTAATAAATGTCGTATTTGACTTGTTAAAGCTTTTTTTTTCAAATAAAGTGTTTTTTCCTGTTTGAACATTATTACCCCACGTTTCATCCCTTTCTCAGCCTATATATATACATATAGACTGAAACTCATTTTAATCTCTACCATATGCATAAGTATTTCTTGCACGGTTAGAAGTTAAAGAAAAGGCAATTTTACAGCAAACATCAAAAGAACAGAAACAAAAGAGGAGGAGAAAGAAGAAGAAGAAGAAAAAAAATGGTAAACATTTATGGGTTATTTCCAAATATAATAACTCTTCTATGATATTGGTTGCTAACTTATTAATATGACCATAATTTTTTTTATTTTTTTACAGACAAGTAGAGGTTTGTGGTGTTAATGCTAGTAAGCTTGAAGCTCTTCTTGGAGAAACATTTTTTTAAAGCTTGTATATTTCACGAAAAAGAGAAAGAAGAATGAATTGAAAATATTTATTGCGTGGGTGGATTGTGCTACTAGTTAATGCACGCATTGCTTGCACTCTCATCAAAAAGCATTTCATCTTGGAAGGTTATTTAAGCTTTTGCCCCAAAAATAAAAGTGTCATAATTTAGCAATCAGTTATTTTTAATATATGTAATTTTATTTGTTTTTGCCAAATAATATCCATATTGGACTAAGGGTGTAGTAATTAAATGCAATTTTTAAGTGTGTATAATACTCCATCTCTCTCATAATTAGTATCGAATACTCACTCCATCCCATTACGGGCTACACGCTTATGTGTATTTGTGATTACGACAATTAAGGAATGTGTTAGTGAAATATGTGTTTTTACTATGAAAATTGAGGTATAAGAGAGAAATTGGGGTAGAGAATAATAATTGAATTGTTGTTGTTAGTATAACATGTTGGTCCCATTGCAATCATAAAAGTAATTAAACATTTTCATTTTATAAAGTGTTGTAGTTTATAGTGTAACGTCAATGAGAAAAGTGTATTTTGTAATGGGACGAGGTAGTATTGACTTGTAAGAAATTTAAAGAATGTTATTAGTATTATGATATGGAGAAAGTATAACATGTTTATAAATGTAAATTGCAGCCTCTTGTAAGTGAGATTATGATGATAAATTTTTGTTGTTGTACAGATAAGAAGATATATGTATGAAGATGTTTTGGGCATTGAAAGATGCTGAACAGCTAATTGACTGTTCACTAATTCAAGTGAAAAAGTTTCATAATTAGAGCCATCTTTAGGAGTTTATTTCTTACTGTGACAAAAAATAAATAAAATTTGATAACCCTCTGGAAATATAACCTTTATTTCCTTTAATTTAGCACAGTCATACACTACAAATAGTGCAAAAGTGGACATGTATTTAAAGCACAAGCCTGTGGAGAAACTGTTGGAATATTTGATATTTGTGGTAAGGAAGTCCATAGATTTCTTTGACATAGTTGTGTTGTTGTGTTTGTTCTGGACTGAGATTTGTGCAAAGGAAAACGCAGTTTGAGTTTACGGCTTAAGGAGGCGACCGCGCTCATGCCAAGGCGGCAGCGCTTGGTTGTGCTTAAGCTCAGGCAAAACTTTCGAGGTGACTAGCCGGCGGTCGCTGCCAAGCCTCGAGGCGGCCGCGCTAGTGGGCAGTGCAGTGTTTTCTGGGCCCGAATTGTATCGGGTTTTGATATTTTTAAGGCTTAAAACCCTAATATACGCATACATATAAATACTCCTTTTCTTTACCAGTATGAGTTTTCTATGAGAGATTGAAGAGAGAAAACAATTCTCTTGCTTCCTTTTCATTGTTTCGATTACTCCGCGCTTCATAGAGATTTGTCTCGTAGAGATTCAAACGGCGGCGAGAATAGGACCCGCCGGTGATTACCTACCTATGTGTTGCTTTGTGTGTACGTAATCGCGTGATCGTTTTATCCTCGGAGAAATTTGCACATGCACTGAGTTGCACCAATTGGGGGCAATATTTTCTCTTAGGAGAGTCTTAACTTAAGAGCGACTCGATCAAATCACGATAAGTTTTCTAATCAATTGTTTACTTGTTTTTTACGTGCTGTTTTCACGATTGTTCCATTTGCTTTTCGGTTTTGCTATTGACTTAATTGAGTACGTTCTTGACTTGATCAATAAATTCCCTATCTTGTTGATTAAATTGTTAATTTGTCACATGCGTGAGAGATGCAATAATTTGATTTCCAACGAGTCTAAGAGAAAATAGTTTTTATTTGATCAGTGTCGAATTGGTTCCTCCTAGCTATCCCTTTAAGTCCTAGTTGGCCTCCGATCTTAGGAGAAGTTTGGTGGCAAAGAACTTCAAGCGTTGGTACGAACGCCCATGAAGATACAGAGCATCGATTAAGAGCGTATGCAGTATCTTTTGACATCCCAAATGTCCAGCTCGAATGGTGATGATCCGAGTTAATGTAGGCTGGCTGTTAAAGCTGTGGAAGGAAGCCGAGGATGATGTTGTTCGAGGATGCGATACATAGGCTTTGTCGGAGATGCACTCTTTGATCTGTTTATTGCTTTCTGCTCCTCTCATTTCTTTGCGTCGGCTGTTAAGGACTCGCTTTCGAAGTGCGGCAGCACTTGGAAGTGACTCGGTGTGGAAAAGTACCCAGAGTGGAAAAGTTCCTGAATTATCACATGGTGAGGAAAGTCGAGTTACCGATCAAGTGCCACGAACTCAAATCATTTTTGCAATCACTCAAGGATGCTTCGACATGGTACTTCGACAAGTTACATTGTCGTGGCTATCGTGAGAAGTTTCCTCGATCTTAGGGGAATTCGGTATGACCCTCGAACGCATCGTCTTGGAAGCTTGTCACTCAATGAATTGATGAATGCAATTGCGATTCGGGAGGTGCATACTTGCGTAACCAACCTAAGCGTACTGTGGAGAGCTGCTTGCTAATATGATGCTTAGGTAAAAGCAAGTTTAAAGGGAAAAGGTGTGGCTTCGCTCTAAGGATAAAGAAAACCATGATAAACTTAAAGTTAAGAAAAATAACTTTAGAAAGCCAAGAGCAAAACGGAAGCTGCTTTGGAATTGTGGAGAAGGTGGACACTTTTCTAGGAGGGTAACCCGTCCAAGAAAGGAAAAGGACCGCGAGCTTTCCTGTACGATGACCATCCTGCTGTCGACATGTTGTTGGGTCGAAGGATTATGATGATCCGACTTCTGGCCTTTTGCAGGTTGGCGATACGACCTGCAATGTTACAAAGTATGTAACTTCTTATCACGAAATCTTTCTTGTGTATAGACCCAACGAGTGGCTAGTTGACAGCTTTAGGGCAAATGTGCACGTTTGTGGCGATGAGTGCTATTTGTGTCTTACCGGCTTTGAGCGTGGTAGATCAGTGACGATGGGGAACTCTAGTGCTGCAAAAGGTGCTTGGAACTGGACGCGTGGACCTGAGGTTTCCTAATGGGCGCATTCTTACCTTGCATCGAGTGTATCACGTTCCTGATATTCGTCACTTGACATTATTAGTGGTTCTAGTCTAGTTAGGGAAGGATTTGAGATTTCATTTAAGTGTAATAAGGTCATAATTTTGGATTGCAGTAGTTTTGTGGGGAAAGGTTATTCCTCCCGGATGGTTTATTTAAAATTAGAGTTGAAAGCGATGTTTGTTCGCACAATAATTTTAGTTCTATTAATTATCACATTTATTATTCCATTGAATCTTCAAATGTTTGGCATGGTCGTTTAGGACATATTACTTATGATTAAACGTGAAAAGAATGATGAATTTAGATATTATTCCTAAACATGCTTAT
>JAFEMH010007339.1:0-52500 GCA_022495995.1 Adenophora triphylla var. japonica
ATTTTGTGCCCACCACATGAAGGACAAGCCACTACTCCCTATACTCCAATAATGAATGTACACGTCATTTGGAGCAATGTCGGCACACAGCAACAGTAAAAGATTCCAAGGTTGAGCATGCAATCTACTGTCGTGGCCGAAAGCTTCAAGGAAGTGAACTCGGCCTACTCAAAGATTAGAGAAAACTTGTCTACCGCCTTGTTATGGGTAGTCGGGAAACCGAAACACTATGCATGCAATACATTCCAGCAGGTGCTCCTGGTCTCCAAATGGACTCTACCTCTACTACGGAAAAAGGTCATTTAGCGACGGAAATTTCCGCCGCTAAAATTAAATTTCCGTCGCTAAAATAAATCACCGACGGAAAAATTCCGTCGGTGGTCCGCTACCGGCTCGTCAGCGGTGCTCAGACGGGTCAATTTCCGCCGCTATTTTTTCTTTTACCGACGGAATTTAATTCATGCCGGTGAATTAATGGTTTCAGCGACGGAAAATTCATTTGCTATATTAATTTAATTTTAATTAAATTTTCATTTTGGCGGAAATTTCAAAATCATTTGTAATAAAAATTAATTTAATTAAATTAATTTCGGCGGCGGAAATTTCCGTCGCCGTAATAAAATTTAAATTAAAATTAAATTATTTCAAAGTGAAATTACCATCATTGAAATTATTTAATTTTAATTTAAATTTTATTACGGCGACGGAGATTTCCGTTGAAATCAAAAATTAAATAAAAATTAAATGATTATAGCGGCGGAAATTGGTCCGATTAATTTTTATTCAAGGAAATTTATTTGAAATTAATTTATTTAATTAATTTTTATTTCGACATTAATTTGACGGAAAATTCGTCGCCGATTATTCTGGAAATAAATTTTAAAAAATAATTTAAAATATCAATAAACCAAAATTTTTGTACACGATATAACATTTCAATTTATAAAACTAAAACTATAAAAACTAAAATTCAAATATCGGCGTACCAAATAAAAACTAAATACCACCGTACCAATTCGGGAGGGGAGGGGAGAGGGGAGAGGGGGAGAGGGGGAGGGGAGGGGGAGGGGGAGAGGGGTGGAGCGGGGGAGAGGCGGGGAGGGGCTCCGCGGGTACCAAATGTCTCAAATGTTTACAAACAAGTATAAATCAATACAAAAATGTCTAAAAAAATCCGCAATCAACACAGGGACGGCTGGAAATTACCACAGGAGTCCTGGCCGAGATGAGCCATCAACGGCGCCAATTGTCTTTGAGTCTGCATGTTGTCTTTGAATCTCTGCATGACGTCGATCGTTCTCCTCCTGCATCTGCGTGCGAGCTGCCAAAGCATCCATGGCTTTGCCGCTCGCGTTTCTCCTCCTCCAGCGCGGCCTCCAGTGTCGACCCTCGGATCATGAAACGTGGGCTTGGGCTACATTTCGCCGACGGCCGGTCGACGTCGACGGGCATTGCCGCCCGTAATCCCCCATCCCTAACACTCGGGCTCCTCTCCTTGGATGTCCACGAGAGGTGACCTCGTGCCAAACATCGAGCACGAAGGACGGAGCTCGCGGGAGCGTTCCTTCGGGAGCAGGCGGCTTGATATGCGGCTTTGTCAAAATAAAACAAACAATTATAATCATATACACAATGTAAGGTACATAAATAAATTTACATATTCAAAATCAAGTCATTTAATGGTAGTTTACTTACAAAAGGCATTAGCGGATCGATCGTCGACCCATTGCGGAGGTTGATCGGGCGCGTAGAATTCCGAATATGGGTGCTAGCGTAAACATCCACAAAGCGATATTCGGACCATACTCCACTTTCCTATAAATAAAATAAGCGAGATTATTACTTTGAAATTGTACAAATGCAACATTTAAGGCGATTTAAAAGCATGCATACACTACATTTACACTAAAACTATGGATTTCATAGCATCAACATGGCTCAGGCTAACATACGTACATAAACCTATTTAAAAGCATCCATACACTACTACATTTAAATTAACATACATACCATGCGGTGCGTGATGCTCGGCGGCCGTGAGCGTCCCCGGTATGCAACGCGCCGACCCCAGGAGCTGCTCTATTGGCCTTGGCACTGTTCGGATATAGCCTTCGCCGCATCCGACCCCCAATATTCGCAAAATTGACGAAACACCTCATCGGTCATAAAAGTAGGACACAAGGGCATTCTCCCGCCGCGAGCCGAGTAGTATAATAATTTTTCTTCGTGGTACCTATAAAAAATATGAATATCTCGTAAACATATAATGATGACATTATAAAATTAAAAGAGTATAATCATTGTTAATTAAACTAATTAAGGATAGATAAATATGTTACAAATAAAATCCTTAAATAGCTTGTGAGCCTCAGCTCATCGAAAACATATCTAGCCGTCGCCTCGCCGATGTCTCGGCGCCCAATAATATTTAGCCTACAACATATAATGATAACATTACAAAACTAAAAGAGTATAATCATTATTAATTATAACATTTTAATAACAAACTAACATTTAAGTTTTAAATAAAAACCATTAACACATTACCTTAAACTCATCCCACGCATCGTCCTTACGCCTCTGTGGCAATTTTTTCCGGTTGGGCCAAAACTCGGTCATTTTTCGAGACCGCCGGTATTGCCCGATCTTAGTCCACAGTGGTGGGGTATCCACCTACAAACCCGCCAAGTATATTTATACAATAACATTTTAACTTAAATAATAGAATTATATATAAAGCAAAAAGGAACCAACTTATATCAAATTAATGAAGAGTTACTTACTTGGTCATAAAGTGATGATATCGACAAATATCCTCCCTCGGAATCGACGGTAGTCGAGTGCAGAGCCCCGAGAGGTGGAGCTAGTACTACTTTGCGTGAAGGGTCGACATCATCGCTACCGGATCGGGACCGGTTGCGTCCCGATAATCAATGTGTAAATAGGCTTAGTCTTCTTACCCTTGCCCTTTCTACTAGAACTCATATACGTATTACGAGTAAAAATATTAAAATATACAACTTTAACAATAGGAAACAATATATTCACAATACATCTAAAACTTTAAAGTTCTAATAATCTAAAGCATTCACAATACATATAAAACTTTAAACTATTAATAATATAAAGCATTCACAATACATATAAAACTTTTAAAGTTCTAATAATCTAAAGCATTCACAATATATATAAAAGCGATGGATATTAAAAATAATCTAAAGCATTCACAATACATATGAAACTTTAAAGTTCTAATAATCTAAAGCATTCACAATACATATAAAACTTTAAAGTTCTAATAATCTAAAGCATTCACAATACAATTTTAAACTTTAAACTATTATTAATCTTCGTCCCCATCATCATCCTTTGGACTACGAGATTACTACTGAAAGCTCGGAGTTCTTCATGCTTCGTCTTCGGACTGCGATGAATCAAACTGGTTCCTCTTCCTCTTCCTCTTCCTCTTCCTCTTCCTCTTCCTCCGATTCATCAATATCAATGTGCGCGAGATGACACGAACGAGGCGGGGATTATGGCAAATTCGGTGGTAAGATATCCTCCTCGGGTTCATCAACATTTTGAGGAATATGAGTGACATCATCTAATGGATGATTAGGCGATGAAACGTTAGGTGGCAACGGCATTTCATCCTCTTGATAGGGTGTTTCTAATGACGACTGCTGTAGTTGTCGACGAGGGTAGGTTGTCAATCATGCTCCTAGCCTTGGTCATCCAAACGACCCACCATCCGTCGGGTCGCGGACGAGGGTAGGGAGTCATGTATACCTGTTGTGCTTGAGATGCTAAGATGAAGACGTCGTCGCCATTATGTACGGACGGAGTCCTTTACATCGACGAGGTCAAATATGGCGTGCTTCTTAACACCTCGCACGGCATCCCGCCAATCACAATTGAACAAGACAACACTTTGTTTCTACCCAAATACTCCACCTCGACTACTTCTTTCGGGACGCCATAATAATCATTCCCTATAAGCTTCACTGGCCTTGCTATTCCACGTCAATTTAGAGCCCCCGTAAGCTTTGGTATGAAACACGCATAGCCATTCACGAAATAACTTAGTTGTATAAATGAACGTTCAAGTACGGAGATGATGCTAAATGTCTTAACCTCGCGGACTTTGGCATCACCCGGATGTTCGGCTATCTATAAGACAATATTGTAACCAAATTTAATACAATTTTAAGATTGAATGTTTAAAGAAGTGTATAGAATAAATTTGAATGAAACGAAATATTTACATATTTCCTTAGCCGGTTGGAAATTCTCTCTTCGGTCCTAGTTGCGATGAGTTACGGGAGATAAATCCTGAGCTAAATCTTCAAACATTCGCAATAGGGTTAAACAAGGCATTTCATATGCGGTAATTAAACATGCATAATTTAATCGACGAAGGCATAAACATAACATCAATGACTTACTTGATATATTCCCCAACCTCGTCGCAGCTTAAGAAGAACATACGTTTCGACCGCGCAAACTCTTTAGCGTTTAACGTACGCGTACCAACCCGTTTGCCGAGCAACCGACCGGGGGATGAAAATACGAGATGTTTCCCTTAGACGGAAAACCACCATCGTAATTGCGTGCCAACCCTAGTCAATCTCGTATCAACATCGGAGGAAAATATGTTAGACAAAGGCAACAATCTCATCTATGATACTTGACCTACGAAATTGAGGCCTCGACCATGGCCCTATTGCTCATCTTCCTTTTCAATTGGCCTAGATACCTAAAAGTCATTCGTAGATTAAAACATAAATAATGTTAAAGAAGGTATATTGTTAACGCTCAAATTATTTAGAAATAGAATAAATTCAATTACCTCTCAAATGGATACATCCATACGTATTGAGCTTGGACCACCGACTCTAGCTTCGTATGCCGAGTGGACCGGTAAATGCTCCATAGAATCAAAGAATGAAGGAGGGAAATATCTTCTCAAGTTTGCACAAAGTCACTACGATGCTCTCCTCAAGCTTTTTCATGTGATCGGCCACGCGGTGTGGTCGATGTTAACGCTCGGAAAAACTCACTTAACTCTGTTAACACCACCCCGGATATTGTCGGGCAAGAGACCCACGAGCAATCGGAAGTAGCCTATCCGGCCAAAAACGTGGCAATCGTGACTCTTCAAACCCTGCACTTTCCCCTCCTCTACATTGACACGATTACCAATGTTAGACGCGTAACCATCTGGAAGCCTTAAATCCTTGAGCCATTTCGGGAGGAGGAGCTTCTTTTCCTTTGTAAGCACGTATTGAGCCATCGGTCTAAGCTGGTTTTACCATTGACGTATACCAAGTCTAAGGCCGGCCGCTTACAGATTTCCTTAAGGTCCTTTCGAGCTTTTTCGTTGTCTTTAGTTGTTCTCTTGAAATCCATCAACGTGTTAAAAACATTATCGAATACATTCTTCTCTAATGTGCATCACGTCAAGGTTATGTCGAATGAGATTTGTTTTCCGAGTATGGCGGCTCCCAAAATATACTCCTCTTGATCCAGTTATGGGTAGTCCCAAACCCTTGTATTTTGGTCTTCGAAAACTTTTCCCCACCGAGGATCGGGCAATCTAGATACCTCCTCATAGGCCAGGTGTCACCACTTAAACGAATCGGGGCCTCATCATGGTCAATCTTGTTCTTTTTAAACGCATTCTTTTGGGTCTGAATGGGTGGTCCTCCGAGGAAGAAATTGTCTATGGCAATCGAACCAACATGGTTTTCCGAGTGCGTGAGCGTGAAAGACTTTGTGTCACTCATACAATACGGACGGCCTGACTTCCCGTGGGTGCTCCGGCTTAGATAACATCCCATATGCGGGGAAGTCATTAAGCATCCCACATCAGTGCCGACCTTCATGCTTTGAAATTCTCTCGCTTGAAAGCATCCCACATTTCGACCCCATCCTCCCAAAGGCTTCAATTCGTCCATCAAAGGTCGGAGATAGACGTCAATGTTCCTCCCGGAATTTGTTTGGGCGGGGATGAATAACGACAAGAACATGTAGGGATCACTCATACACAACCAGGGCGGAAGATTGTAGACAGTGGCTATAACCGGCCAACAAGAGTAAGATTTTGCCCCAGGACCAAACGGATTGAAACCATCGAGCGAGATGCATAACCGTATATTTCTTGCTTCGAGACGCAAAGTCGGGATAAGTCTCATCAAAGTGTTTCCATGCCTCCCGTCATCACCGGGATGAATCAACACACCTCTTCACGCAAACTTTCCTTATGCCAACGCATTGCCTCTGCGGTAGATTTAGACGCGTAGAGGCGTTGCGGTCTTGGAATCAACGGCATATAAAGCATTTGCTTATGTGGTCTGTTTTCTTGTGTTTTGAACTCCCCACTCCGATTTGGCTTATATCTACTTTGTCACTTAAATTGAACACTCAAATATTACATGAATCTTCCTTGTAGAATAGCATGCGATCATTCTTACACGCATCAATCTTTTCATAACATAGCCCAATCGCCCAACCAACTTCTTTGTCTCATAAAAGTTTGTAACCATCTTATTCTCTTTCGGCGACATCAAGCTTAATTGCTTTCATGATACGATTATAAAGCGGCTGGCTAATATTGCAATCGGCCTTTATGTTAAGGAGCTCGGCCACGGCCTCCACACACTGATCTCGCATGACTTTGGATAGACCTTATCTTTTGCGAGTCCATAGCATCAATAAATTTCATGGGCTGCGGGGTTGGTTCTTCTTGTTGGTTCTCGACCAATCGAAGGAAGGACCGGCTCCATCCCTAACCATATCTTCCATATTCAAAGGTGGTTCTTCATTGTCCTGAATAATAGGTTCGGGTTCGGGAGGTACATGAATATTCTCGGGGATTATTCGCAACATTTGTGCGCAATCTCAGCTCACCATGACGGGTCCCACCCATTTGTACCCAACTTCAAACCCGTTACGCAAAAGATGTTTCGAGTCTCGATCAAGCTTAGATACTTGACATTACAACACTTGTCGCATGGACACCTAATCTTACCATCCTTATCCATGTGACCGGTTTTATTTAATTGAGCAAATTCAACGAACCCCTTGACCCTCTATAAAACTTCGGGATTGATACCGCGTTGATTCGGCAACTTCCGCTTATACATCCAACTACGATCATCGTTAACAGACATCACTCTTGCATTGCAATCCATATATTATACGTACACTCAATTTAATCGACGGATGAAACAAAATTGGGATGTTAATAATTATTGGATTTCATAATATATTAACAGTTTAGAAGTAATTAACGTATTATCATTCCCTAAATTTGAATTACAAACTTAAAAGCAACACGAATCTTCTTAAAATAAATATAAAGCTTCTAACTCATATTTAACAATATATTAACAGGTCTTCTTAAAGTGTCTAGGAACTCGTTCAGCTCCGAACTCAGAATCTCTACTCTTCCTCCGCCTCGGTCCCAAAAGAGGTCTTTGGTCTAGGTATGTTGAAAAAGTCGGTCGGACCTCGTCTGGCTCGGGTATCGTGTGAGCGGGTGGATCAATCGGTCTGGTAGCTCTCGATGCTTGCTCTTTCTGCCTCGAGGCCTCCCTGCGAGCTATCACTTCGGGATCATTTCTCAGCGGCTCTCAGAATCTCCCGTCTCTCATAATCTGCTTTGCAATGTCGCCGGTGATTTCATCGGGGTTGCTCTTGGCCTCCATGCCTCTTAATGTCCATTTGGAAGAATAGTACGCCCCAAAACACTCTCGGCGTCGAGCCTCTATCATCGGTATACGGGACCTTGCTTGCTCCTCGTACCATGTCGGATACTCGGTGGTCGAAATGTGCTACCTCTAGTACGACGGAGTAGTGGTCGTATCGGAAGAAAGCCCTCTAGAAATGCTCTGCCAAAGAAATGTGTAGTGCTGAGGCTCGGTCATAATCATCGGCATTGTATTAGTCGTCAGCTGCTCTCTCAAAGTCAGAGATATGGTCTAGCTGCGGGTATCCGTCTTGTCTGCTCACTAGAGATGGAATGCAAAAGGATGATACATGTAGTCCCGGAGTCGGACAATAGCGGCCCGTCTGAATATCTCTCATGATGCAATCCCCATGCCGGAATCCAATAGTACGGGTTTGCGGTCTCATATCGGGCCAAGGCCAACCTCTATGCCAACTCTCGGTAGCGGCATCCCTCAATATCTGCGCTGTCCACTCACCCAAGGTAATGCGTCGCCCTCTCTGGCAAAGTGGCGAGATCAAGCGAAATCTCTCATACGGCCACAATGATAGTAATGCCGCTCGAACCCATGTACTCGGATCCTCAGGCTAATCTATCAATGCGTGGTATGTCTCAGCTAGCAACGGTGGAATGATGTCCATCACTCCTGTCCGATTGAATATGCCGAGATGTCAACTCCTCGATCACCTCTCAGTGCTGATGATCTCTAACGGCGTAGGCTGGACACACTCCGATGTAGCCGCGAAGTAGTGCGCGAGACGGAATGAGCAACATGAATATATCTAAGGAAGTGGATAGATCAAACATCAGGCTGGTCAGGCTCAATACGGCTATATGAGTCAAGTCTATGAATCTATCGTCAGCCCAATGCCGATACCTGCACACGTCTCAGATATTAATCCCAAGAATTCGGATAGTTGCTCAGTGGCGATCGTCTGTCTCGAGGAAATGCCACGAGTCCTCGGCTCGGCCACACCCGATCGGTGCTCGAAAATCCTCCATCGTTGGCATCGGATCGTTGTACGATAGGGTGAACACATGTCGCTCCGAATCCCAAAAGCACGAAGCGGCTCGGAGCGGATCCCAATCAATCTTCCAATCTTTTAGAGACCGGATGCATGGCATGCTATACCTCCTGTCAATAAGTTTCCGGTGTTGTTTTTGGTGAAAGCGCGTGAGTTCAAGAATGTCTTGTTGAAATTGAAACTTCGCGGAAACAATTTCTCCATTGTAATGCTCCATCTTTGCCTTAAATTGGGGGGCTTTGGGACTTTTTACCTATTAATATTGTGAATAATTGTATCAACAAATCTTGAGCTCTAGTTCAAACTAAACTAAAGGATAATGGTGTCCCTACCTAACCACCTACTCTGTCCTTTAAGTGCATGTTTGATAAACCTATCCCATCCGAAATGCATGATTATATGAAATGCAAATATCACTTTGCCTACTTGCTTTATAATCGAAAATAAAGAAATTTCGGCTTTTGCATAGACCTAAATTATTACTATTGTGAATAATTTTAAATATTAATATTTAATTCTTTGTTGTAAAATATATAATTTTACAATGATGAATTAAATTAACATTTATAAACAAGATGAGAGTCGTTATCATCCACAACTATCAAAACCCTATCTCGGCTTAGACCAAGAAAGATAGAGCAAATAAGTTCTTATCGGTTTGAGCGAAGGATTTTACATTTTAATATAGGTTTTCCGGTTTCCTTTGTCCTCCTCTCTAAGAATCTCAAACATCACGGCCATGTCTTGACGATTACTGTTTTACTCTTCACTTTGGTGATATACGGTCACAAGTAAAAACAAGGTAACGATATAACACCGGTGAAGAGAAAACGAAATTTCCTCCAATTTTTCAATCTCCACCTTCCATTTACTCGAGATCTGATTGCAGAATCTTCCTCATGAGCAGAAAGGCGCGGTGTTGCCCTCAATCTCACGGTTGCACATGCGGTTGCACATGCGAAGCAACCGTGAGATTGAGGCTACCGGCTTTCAAGCTCATGAGGAAGATTACACTGTCAGATCTCAGTAAATGGAAGGTGAAGATAAAATTGGAGGAAAGATCTGTTTTCTCTTCAGCGGTGTTATGCATTACCTTGTTTTTACTTGTGACCGTATCTTCTGATGAAGAGTAACAGCTTGACAAGAACATGGCTGTGATGTTTGAGATCCATAGAAGAGAGAACAGTGGCGGAAAAACTCTTATTAAACAGAAAATCCTTTGCTCAAACTGACAAAGAACTTATTTGCTCTATCTTTCTTGATCAAAGATGGACGGATTTTGATAGGCGTAGTGAGAAAAGGCTCTCATCTTATTTATATTTTAAGATGTTAACCACCAACCACAATACCTAAGGTGCATCTAGGGTGCCGGGATTGATATCAGGCGCTCAAACGTAGGCGATATTACATCACCGTCCGCGATGCCGTCAATCGCCCCAAAATGGGATCTAGAACCACTAAGGTAGTGTGCGGTTGAATATGTTACATTATTGATACATTCACCCCCTTCCTCCCCCTTTGACTTTAAAAGACTTGAAAATTAGATATTTAGTAACTTATCTAATTGTTGCATATGTAATATGTTATGTTTACTAAATATGTAACATGTTATATTTACTAAATATAACATGTTACACCAGTGGAAAATATCAAGTCTATTGCACAAGCATTTGGCCCAAAGATTGAAACTTTAAAAGTAGATTTACTATTATAATTAATCAGAAAACAAGAAAATCCCCAACTGCAGTTTTTGTATCTTCTACAAACTGAAGTTGGGGATTTTCTTGTTTTCTGATTAATTGCTAAATCTACTTTCAAAGTTTCAATCTTTGGAACCTAATGCTTGTGCAAAAACTTGAGATTTTCCACTCCAGCATAACCCCATGGTAGTGGTTGTACGTGATAGTAGTGGAGTTGGATTAAAAGACTTGAAAATTAGATATTTAGTAACTTTTTAGCTTTTTATCATTAAAAGACTTGAAAATTAGATATTTAAATACTTATCTAATTGTTGCATATGTAACATGTTATGTTTACTAAATATGTAACATGTTATATTTACTAAATATAACATGTTACACCAGTGGAAAATATCAAGTCTATTGCACAAGCATTTGGCCCAAAGATTGAAACTTTAAAAGTAGATTTACTATTATAATTAATCAGAAAACAAGAAAATCCCCAACTGCAGTTTTTGTATCTTCTACAAACTGAAGTTGGGGATTTTCTTGTTTTCTGATTAATTGCTAAATCTACTTTCAAAGTTTCAATCTTTGGACCTAATGCTTGTGCAAAAAACTTGAGATTTTTCACTCCAGCATAACCCCATGGTAGTGGTTGTACGTGATAGTAGTGGAGTTGGATTAAAAGACTTGAAAATTAGATATTTAGTAACTTATCTAATTGTTGCATATGTAACATGTTATGTTTACTAAATATGTAACATGTTATGTTTACTAAATATAACATGTTACATATTTGATTATGAGTACGGTTATTTATCGTTTTCTTTATAGTGGCATATGTTTTCTTCTATTCGTTAATATTACTAACATATGTTTTCTTCTATTCGTTAATATTACTAAATATGTAACAAACTAGGATACAGAAACTGTATCCTAATTTGTTTCATATAAGGTGCATCTAGGGTACCAGGATTGATATCAGGCGCTCAAACGTAGGCGACATAATCACCGTCCGCGATGCCGTCAATCGCCCCAAAATGAGATCTAGGGTATAGGGGTATAGGGTATAGGGTATAGGGTATAGGGGTATAGGGTATAGGGTTTAGGGTATAGGGTATAGGGTATAGGGTATAGGGGTATAGGGTATAGGGTATAGGGTATAGGGTATAGGGTATAGGGTTTAGGGTATAGGGTATAGGGTATAGGGTATATGGTATAGGGTATATAGTATAGGGTATAGGGGTATAGGGTATAGGGTATAGGGTATAGGGTATAGGGTATAGGGGTATAGGGTATATGGTATAGGGTATAGGGTATAGGGTATAAGGTATAGGGTGTAGGGTATAGGGTGTAGGGTATAGGGTGTAGGGTATAGGGTATAGTATATAGGGTATTAGGTTTAGGGTTTATAATTTATTTATTTTTTCAAAAATAATATTTATTGACTCATATTTATTTTTTTGAGAGTAATTTAAAATAACTTTCATATTTTATATAAATAAAAATAATGGCATTATAAAATTAAAATTAATAAATATTTATGATTTATTTATTTTTTCAAAAATATCATAAATATTTATGATATTTTAATGTTTTTTAGTTTGTTATTTTGTTAATTAGTTCTAAAATAAACAAAAATTACATTTTATTATCAAGAACGAAATATTTCCGTCGCGATAAATAAAAATATTAAATTATCAGCGGCGGAAATATTCCGTCGGTGTTTAATAAAAAAAAAAAAAACATTTAATTTCACCGTCGGAAATATTCCGTCGGTGTAATATTTCAAAAAGAAAAATAAAAAATATTTTAATTTCACCGTCGGAATATTTCCGACGCTGATAAATAAAAAAATAAAAAAATGATATATTTTCACCGGCGGAATAATTCCGTCGCTGATAAAGATTTAGCGGCGGAATATTCCGTCGGTAAATCAACCGCCAAATTAGCGGCGGAAATAAACGAATATTCGAGGAATATTCGTTTTAGCGGCGGAATTAAATTTCGTCGCTAAATTTGACGCCAAAATAATTCCGACGCTAAAGTCTATATTCCGCCGCTATTTAGCGACGGAATATGTCCGTCGCTGTTAATTCCGTCGCTAAATGACCTTTTTCTGGTAGTGCCCGTCCGATACCTCTTTGACAAGCCATCCCTGTCAATGCGACTAGCCAAGTGGTCATTCTTCCTGGCTGAGTTCGACATCAAGTACATGGTCAGAAAATCAACAAAGGGCAGAGTCATGGCGAGATCACCGCGAGACTTCCCAAGCAGTGAACCTAAGGGTCCCCGATCCGCAATTTCCTGACGACGGAATCTTTTGACTCGACAACAAGAAATCGCCGGGAAACTCTTCTTCGATGGGGCATCCAACAAGAAGGGGAATGGTATTGGAATGCTCCTTGTCGATCCCAAGGACGAGCACACTCCCATAGCCATCAAGTTGAATTTTGAAACAACCAATAATGCAGGAGAATATGAAGCCTGTGCGGCGGAGTCCGGAAGCCGCCCTCGAGCGCAACATCTCGTAGCCGGATGTGTACGGAGACTCAACATTGATCATCAATTAAGTGTCCAACAAATGGAAGACGGTAGATTCGGCCTCCCGAAGTACCACGCGTACATGGAGGGAGCTCATTGATCGGTTCAAGGACATCTCTTTTCATTATTTGCCAAGAGACGGGAACCGCTCGCGCACGCCGGCAACCCTCGCCTCTCTTGTCGAAATTCCCAATGGAAAAGCAAGTAAAACCCCTCGAGAATAGGCAGACGGGAAACACCCGCCTATTGCTGTGAGATCGAAACAAAAAAAGAAACGATCGACGAACCCTGGTACAATCAAATTTACCAGTACCTCCAAAACGGAGAAGCTTCCTTCACAAATGAAGATGGAAAATACAAAGAAGGGATCAAAGCCAAAAACACGATGGCATTAAAATGCCTGGCATCCCATTTCGTCATTCTGGGGGGTATGTTGTACAAGAAGCGCCACCAAGGGCCACTCCTTAGGTGTGTAAACAAAGAAAAAGCCAGCGAGCTAATGAACGAAGTTCACAACGGAACTTGCGGTCCGCACATGAATGCCCGAGCATTGACACAGATCATTCTCCGTATGGGATACTATTGGATATCGATGGAAACAGACTGCATCCAGTTCGTCCGAAGCTGCGACAAATGTCAATGGTTCTCCAACCTCAATCACATCCCTCCTCACGAACTCTATTGCATGACTGCGCTATGGCCTTTCGCCACATGGGGAATCGACGTCATCGGCAAGATCACTCCACCAGGGAGCTATGGTCACGAGTTCATTTTAGTCGCAGTCGACTACTTACAGATCGTACAAGGTACTGAATTCTAAGAAGGTGGTCGAGTTCATCCGAGAGAACATCATGTGCTGATACGGAGTGCCCAACGAGATCATCTCCGACAATGGGACCCACTTCAAAGGAGATTGTGACCAACTTCTGACCGAATTCAGAGTCACACGTCACAAATCTTCTCCTTACAGACCACAAACCAATGGTGCAGTAGAGGCAGCCAACAATACTCTCGCCATGATAATCAGGAAGATGACCACCAGAGGTCGGGACTGGCCCGAAAAGCTACATCTAGCCCTCTGGGGATACCGAATATAAGTCAGAACCGCCACAGGGGAGACTCCGTTCGCACTTACCTACGGAATGGAAGCAATGTTGCCCGTGGAATTGGAAATTCCATCCCTCCGAGTCCTCTTGGAAAATGGGATCAATGAAGTCGAATGGCTACAGAGCCATCACGACGAACTTGCTCTACTCGACGAGCGCAGATTGAAAGCCATGGAGCATACTCGAGCCTACCAGAGCAGAATGGCCCGAGCATTCGACAAGAAAGTCAAGATCCGAGACATCGAGAAGGCGACTTGGTGCTAAAGGAAAAGCCTCCTACGAGACCAATCCCCTCGGAAAGTGGGAGCCTACCTGGATAGGACCATTGTGGTACAAAGAATCTTCTCCGTAGGAGCCATGAAGTTAGCAGACTTGGACGGGAACCCTTTCGTTAACCCCGTGAACGGAAGCAAGCTCCGCAGATACTTCGTTTGAGGAAGAGCACGAGCAACTCTCCTTCACCATACACCACCCCTCAGTAAAATTAAAGTGCTAAAAGAGTAATACCCAACTGGATACATTCCCGCTAATGATCCGGGTAAAAAAGTCGCACTTCTTTTGTCTTTGTTTTTCTCAAATTCACCTAAAGTGTCGAACTACGGTGACCTGAGCCCCTTAGTCCAATTGTAAAAGGGGAACGTAGGCAGCCATCATTGGTTCGGTCTCAAAAAAAATAAAATAATAAGCATCAATTGCTTGTGTTTCGAAAAACTCTTTTCAATTAACCTACAAATTCATTACGGTTAAAACAATCTTTGATGAGTTCAAGCACGGTCAACTCTTGACTCGCTACACGCTAGCAGAACTTCAATAAAACATTAATCAGTTAATGTGTCTGCAATGACAATGGGTGGATACTCTGGACAGCAAGGTCAACCTAGTTTCCCGTACTTGGTCCTTCATCCTTCTTCCCCTTCCCTTTCCCGCGGCGAGTGTTCTTCACCTTCACAGGGAATACTCCGGTAGTCCTTCTACCTGGCTCAGGGACCCTTCCCGACGCCTCCGTCAAACCTGTAGCTGTCAATGCAGCCCTCTCCCTAGCTCTGTCTCGAGCTGCCTCGCTTCGAGCCATCATGACCATGCTTTGATTGGCCTCCCGATCAGCATTTGCCTCATAGTCATCCATGTCGTCCCCAGTACGATTCCCAGGGTTAGCCCCCGCTTCAGTCCTCCTCAAGGTCGAGCTGTCAAGGTGGCCAGCACCCAACAGCTCATCCCGTCTCCACAAAATAGACATCTGTGTCTCCCCTATACACTCTTCGTACCAGTTCAGATACTGCGTCGACAGAACAGTGCCCCCTTTCCGGTGAAAGAGAACCCTGGCAGGAAAGGACATGTATTGCCACCACCGTGTGAGCAGCAATAGCGTCGAAGGATCTTCCATCAGCAGAGATCCCACCTCGAAGGTAGCAGCATGAACTAAACCCGTCAATGGCACCTGCTCCAGCCCGTACTGTCGCAGCACCAACGATGGAATATAGAAAGACGTCTGAGACAGCCCCGGCACTCTGACAACCAAGTGACCCTCCTGAGCGGTCCGACAAGTCTGTAACTTCCAATGGGGAACCCACCATCGCAAGTGATGCATACAGATTCTGGCCATCCAGAGCTCCAGCTCAGCCTGATCACCCCCAATCACCAGAGGACGTCGAGAGAAGGACCAAGCGTCACAAGACATTGGCACCTCAGGCATCATCTGCAGTCTCTCCCTTAACCACATGGTAAGCATAGCGGGACTCCCTCCCCACATGTATCGGCTACCGGTCGCCATCCGACCTATGCCCAGGAACATCTCACCCAAGACCAACGGCACAATGTCTCCCCCGCTCGGCCTTTGCCCTCACCAGGTCAGATTACCTGTTGTGATGGCACACACCCGAGGACGTGAACGTGAACGAGTAGCGATCGCGCACGGAAGCGAAACGCGTCCCACGCAAGAACGCTCCCCTCGGCTCAGGCAAATCTATCGGGCGGTCCTGAAATGTCAACATAATCAGTATTCAGTATCAGCATCCCATATGCTTCTCCAGCCGAGATACCAAGCAAAGACACTAGCTTCTCAACAGTGGCCATGCCACCAGCATACGGAAGAACTAGCTGTTCCGTCTCAGGTCCTCCCAGAATGGCCCGGAAATCTTCGAACGTAGGAGTGATTCTGTTGTACGAAAAGTTGTACACATTCCTCCGTACATCCCAGAAACGAGACGCGACTCTCAAGAGATCCCAATCTGGCATAAGCTCCTTCAAAGCCCAAACAGATTTCATCCCGTAACAGCCTTCAAAAAACCCTTTGTTTTGCCTCGTGTGGTTCCGTACCCACGACTGAAAGTTTTCCAAGTATCGCTCTTGCATCCGAGACGATAGCTTAGGAAAGGGAGCCATGAAAGAAAGTGAAGGAAACCTTGGGAATGTGAGAGAATTCAGCTAACTGATCAGAGGTGAATGCGCAGTTCTTAACAAATTGCAAAGCTGAAACTGCAATTTAAAAGACTCTGGAAATTCACTCTCAGTCCCAGCCGGACTCCCCTTGCAGTTGACCTGGTCAACTCTGCAGCCAGCTGCTCCTAAATTGGAAGCAATTCCAAACAACGCCCTGTTCATGCCTTATGAATCTGCGTGCTGCCCCTAGTTTCATTCAACCAAAGCCAATATCCCTTCCGCCCCGGGCTCGTGCAACAGTGCAATTAATTAAATATCAGTGCATATAGGCATAATTTTTGACCCGTTCAATTTTTTATGCATGTTTCATATTATTTATTTTTGATTAACCTACTTCCTTATTTGCCGAAAATAACAGAAGGTGATCACAGAATAAATGTGCGAAGAACAGGTTCCGCCCCACGGGCGCCTTTTCAAATACAGTTCAAGTCAAATCGTTCCCGACGATACATACATTTTGTCTAAAAGAAAAAAAAAGCAGTAAAGGAGGACTACTCCGAATCCTGCTCGTCATCCGAGCACTCGATACACTGCTCCGCAGCGGCCGGATCCGTCTCAAACAGATAATCCCCGAATTCCTCCAGGCGGAAATATGCAAAAGGCCTCCTCGGCGTATGCGAACTCGAGGACTCTCCCCTCTCGAGCCCCGAGTGCGAAGAGGGATGAGCTCCAAATCCAGCCATTCCGCCCGCGAACTGGCCAAATCCCTGTGCAAAGTCCGCTCCACCAGCCGTGGGAGCAGGCGAACCTCTCGGCCTAGACGGCCCCGGCTCACGGACATCCACGCTCCTTCGGGAACTGCACCGCATGAACGCCACGAACCTCCTAGCGTAGGCGGCCCACCCGTCCACCAGTCTCATAGCATCGTTGTACGTACGGCCAGACACCTGCGAACTAGGAAAGTCATCAAAAGACGAGCAGAAAGTACAGATGCAACATTTGCAGAATGCTACTATCAAATGCAGAAAATCAAAAAAAGTGCTCACCGAAGCATTGGGGTCAACCCTGTACCGTGATCTTGGCTCCTCCGGGATCGGGATCGGGATCACTAGTCGCCTGCGCGAACCATCTAGCCCCTCGTACGCCAGCCTAGCGCGTGGGAGCGGGAGATCGCGGGGATATCCATGGCCATCGACCTCCCTGTGCTGGACCTGTGGGCTCCTCAGCCTCATCCTCAAGAAAGTCTCATAGTCGGCCCCCGCTATGATGTACTCGGTATAGAACACGCCCTGTCTATACCTCTCCAACTCCTCCATCAGCATCGACAGAGGATGCTGCATGTGCATAGGAGGATCCACCGGCACCATCGGAAGGGACCCCGGGCCATGCTGACGGGTCACCCTCTTCCCCAGATACATAACATCGCAATGAAGTCCCACCAGGAGCTTCCGCCGCCGTGTAACCTCGCTAGCAACCTGAACCACGCCCATGTGGAACCGACTCCACCAGGTCAGCTGGATCCTCTCAGAGAACTCCCGGTTCAGGGCCTGGGACACCTCCTCATACGTCAGTCGAGTGCCCACCCTCGACGAGACCGCCTTCTTTGCCCTCTTACGCTAAACCCGGCATGGCGGGGAACGGGGTCTATACGCCTCCCGAATGTCCCACTCCTGCGGACTGAACACCTCATAGCACCAGACCTGTCAAGCAAATGGAAAGTTATGTCAGCTACCGAGCAGATACATACGAGTACATAAATGAGACAAGGAAGAGAAAAAGACGTGAACTTACATCCAGAGCAAGCGAGAAACAGCTCAGGGAGTTCTCCTCTCCCCACGAGAACTGTCCGGGG
This sequence comes from Adenophora triphylla var. japonica, assembly GCA_022495995.1. Classification (NCBI taxonomy): domain Eukaryota; kingdom Viridiplantae; phylum Streptophyta; class Magnoliopsida; order Asterales; family Campanulaceae; genus Adenophora; species Adenophora triphylla. Next base: position 18,318 of record JAFEMH010007339.1, read on the forward strand.
AATGGTAGAGCTCGGCCGATCCCGGCCCTCCCCCATGCATACCCCCTCACGGCATCCAAGTACGTCGGCGGATCCGAGGCGAGAGGGAAGTGACAAGACGTGTCAGAAGTCGAGAACAAAGTCGCTGACAACGCGAACCAAATGAACCCTCGAGCCAGACGCTCCGCGGTCATCCTCAAAGACCCAGCCAAATAATCTGCGATACCCGCCTCCAGATGCCTCTCCATCGGCATGTGCACCGAATGCCTAAGCCCACTGGCATCGGTAATATCAAAACCCGGCGGCTCGAACAAGCTGCCGGGTATAACCATCCACCAGCGAATAGCGTGTTGCCATAGGTCGGCAACCCGGTGATAGCAGCAAAATCGGTGGGAGTCACCGTCGCCTCCCCCCATCTGAAATGAAAAGTGTGGGTCGTATCCCACCAGTACTCGCTCAAATCCACGTACATGGACCTAGCCCTCTGCGTCGCAGCTATCGCAGCTACCGCACTGATGAATCCATCCAATCTGGAGTCAAGCACCAGCTGCCGTGGACTCCTCTCTCCCTCTCGAGCATCGTCCGGGAATACCTCCCACAACGCTCTCACTGCCTCAAAGGCTCCCCGAATCTTCTGATTGTGGACGTCAACCATCCCTAGCCCCTGCAGGTGAAGAAAGCAAGGATACGTTAATACAGAAGCAACGTCAACAGAATGCACGAACACATGTCAAAAAGGATGCAATGCAGTTACGGTTCTCATTCATTTCCTAAAATATTTCCATCCCTTCGAAAACTCCGTCGAAACCAGAACTTTCAAAGCATTTCGAAAACTCCGTCGAATTCGGAACTTTCAAAGCCCTTCGAAAACTCCGTCGAATCCAGAACTTTCAAAGCATTTCGAAAACTCCGTCGAAACCGGAACATTCAAAACCCTTCGAAAAATCCGTCGAAACCGGAACTTTCAAATTCTTTCGAACATTTCGAAAATTTACTCCATCTCGAATTAAAGCTACTTTAATTTTGGAAGATGCATCTAGACATGGAATTTTGCAACCAAAATTTTTATGTCATCTACCCATAGTGTCAATTGAACTACATCCTAGTCAATTTCGACAAAAGTTCATAGCAAAGTCAAAAGCCCCAATCCGGGCACCAAAATCCCTAACTCATTTCTAGTCAAATTTCTAACATTTAAAGAATGCACATTCTTAAAATTAATGGAATTTGAGGGAAGCTTACTTGTCTCTCGATCCCTCCTTTGGAGTTATGTTTGTCCCTAGCCGGGTAGAACTCCGCCGGATTCAATGGATGAATGTTGGTTCGAATGGTCCGAACCAACCGCGTTCTTTCGCCATCGGTCCTTCCATGACGAGCCATTGGTTCCCAATCACCTTCCATAGCAATTTTCCTTCACAAATCTGAGCAAATCTCACAATTTGGGGTGAAAATTTTCTCTCCTTTCTCCTCTCTCTCGTCGGAATTAATGGGGGAAATGGTTTGGTTTGCGTCGGACTTAGAGCTGATTTGAATCTGGTCAAACTCAGTCCAAGTCCGGTCGGACTCTCAGTGCACCAGAAAAGATTCCTTCCAATTCAGCCCCTCAGCTTTTGACAGTTCCAATTTTACCCCTTTTGGCCCCCAAAAGTGTAAAATTTCCCCCCAGTTAGACATTTCTAACACCCCATCCCCCGAGGATAAATTCCCAGTTAGTTTTCACTAACGCTCGTCTCCAGACGTTAAATTCCCAGTTAGTTTTCACTAACGCTCATCTACAGACGTTAAATTCCCAGTCGATGTTTGACATTCAAACGCTCGCGTCCGTCTCCAGACGATAAATTCAATCCCCAGTTGATGTTTGACATTCAAACGCTCAACCCTATCTCCAGACATTCAAGTTACATTTCCGTCTCCAGACGTTAAATTCAATCCCTAGTTGACGTTTGACATTCAAACGCTCAACCCTGTCTCCGGACATTCAAGTTACATTTCCGTCTCCAGACGTTAAATTTAATCCTCAGTTGACGTTTGACATTCAAACGCTCGACCCTGTCTCCGGACATTCAAGTCACAATTCCGTCTTCCGACGTTAAAATTTCTATCGGTTTTCACCACCGTTCACTTCCCCGGCCGCCAGTCGTAAGCCCGATCGTTCCACCTCAGCGGCCATCAAGGCAAGCCCGCACAACAATCCCTCTTCGGCCATCAAGGTAAGCCCGAACACTCATCCCCAGCAGGATTCTAAAGAAGAAACGTCGATCCTTCCGAGTTGTTAATAACGCCAGTTTAACACAACCGTTCCCATCATTGCCGCCCTATCCCCACCAGGATAAACCTGGCAGTCAACGTAAGCCCAGTACTCAAGGTATGAACGCCTTCGTCTCAGGATAAACGTATCCTCGCAACTCTGGTTTGAGGCGCCACACGCCCTCGTATGATCCAGCAACTTCGGTTTGAGGCGCCACACGCCCTCGTATGATCCAGTAACTCCGGTCTGAGGCGCCACACGCCCTCGAAGGTTTCAGAAATCCCAGGTTCAGACGCCTCACAATAGTCTCCATTCAGGTTCCGGTACCTCGCAATGGTCTCGTTCAGGTTTAGACGCCTCCCAACAGTCTCGCTCAGGTCAAGGTCCCCACGTGCGGCTCCTTGCACCTATGAACTACGATCGGCTTGATTCCCGCTCGGGATACGTAGGAATCCTTTTGCTAAGGGTCCAGCCAGCTGACCGCCCATGTCTCTTCCAAAGTAAGGCATCCCGATTTGCATTCTTATCTTTTTTCAACGACCCCACCTCCTTCGGAGGAGACGTCGCTGAGGGGCTAATTGTAAGTACCCAAATCCGGATCGTCAAAATCCGTCAGAAAGTTAACCGAAATCCGTTAAGCTGGCCGCTCTCGGTGTTAATCGAACTCGTTAACTCCCCGTTGCCATGCCAACGAGACATCCCGGGACTGCCCCGAGCATCCCGACGTCGAAACGTACTTGACACAAGTCATCGCACGTAAAAGTACGGCTTTTCCTGAAAAACGCACTTTCCGTCACTTTCCGGGGGCGTTTCGGACATTTTCCGGACTGTTATTTAAAAAACGGACAAAACCGGGACCCGGGAACGAACTCCCACGCATTTGGTGACTCACAGGACACGTGGCAAGCATGCCACCTCCCTCTAGTCACCTTTCAATCAAAAATCAAGGCCAAAAGACTAAAATACCCCTGGTATATAGTCTAAGTCCGGCCGGACTCCCTGTGCAGACTTCAGAAATTGCCAGCAAGTCCCTCAAATTTCCAAAGTACCACAAAACCCCCTGGATTTCAGTCTAAGTCCGGCCGAACTCCTACTGAAATTTCACCTATAAATAGAGAGGCTGTCAAAGCCATTTGTAACAACAAAAAATAACCCCCCTCCACCAAAACCTCACGGCCTAAACTGATCCTCACCCCTCCCGAGCCTCGGTTTTACCTCGTTTTGTGTGAAAACTCTGTATTTCAATCAAATACACCCTCCTCCACTCCGAAACACCGTTCCAAACTACTTTCCATATCCCGTATACACCTCTCGAGTCAAAGGAGTCGACCCTAGCCATAGGTATAACTCCCTCTCTCTAATCTCTCATTTCATCTCGGTTTACGCGCCAGTTGCTACAACCGTTTCGAACAACGTTATTGAAATGTAGACGCCTTCGTCTAATGGGGTCCGATACGTTTTAGCCCCTCGATCCTCTTCTCTTCCCGTAAGAGAAGTAATCACGGGTTAAAACGGCGTTCCGACCCCGTTCAGTTTACTTTTTATGTCATTTACTATTCTAGATCGATCGATCCGTCAATCGTCATTTACTTTTCTGTCATTTACAATTCCAGACCGTTTGATCCGTCGAACGTCATTTACAACTCCGAGCCATTTTGGCTCGTCGATCATCATTTACAATTCCGAGTCGTTTGGCTCGTCGATCGTCATTTATGATTCCGGATCGTTCGATTCCGTCGATACCGCATTTAAATACTGTCATTTACAAGTCCGACCCGTTTGGATCGTGATAGTATTTACTTTTCAAGGTCCGAGTCGCAACCCGATTCGTTGATCGCATGCCATTTAATACGCTTTTTCCCGTAAAAATCGTTAACAATGTAATGCCCGGTTCAAAACCGGAGTTCATCCTTCGAACTCTCTTTCAAAACGCGCGAAATGACGTTTGGCATCCAAACGCTCATCTTCAAACTAAAAGCCGACTTTTGACATTCAAAATCATTTAATACGCTTTTTCCCGTAAAAATCGTTAACAATGTAATGCCCGGTTCAAAACCGGAGTTCGTCCTTCGAACTCTCTTTCAAAACGCGCGAAATGACGTTTGGCATCCAAACGCTCATCTTCAAACTAAAAGCCGACTTTTGACATTCAAAATCATTTAATACGCTTTTTCCCGTAAAAATCGTTAACAATGACTCGCCCGGTTCAAAACCAAAAGTTCGACCTTCGAACTCCTTTTCAAAAGAGCTCAAAATCGACGTTTGCCACGCAAACGCTCATTTCAAACTCAAAATCGATGTTTGCCACGCAAACGCTCATTTCAAAGCTCAAAATCGACGTTTGCCACCCAAACAATCATTTCCGTCTCAAACCGACGTTTGTCATTCAAACGCTCGTCTTTTCAAACAAAGTTACCTAATCAACGTTTGACATTCAAACCAAGATTAAGCTTGTCATTCAAGCCCCCATTTCAAAACACACACACACACACGATTTTCGAGAAAGGTAGAAAGACTCGTCATACGAGGCGTTTCGGGTGATCTCGTAATACTCTTCCCGAAACGTAACGTGACCTCCGAACCTAACAATCTCTGGTACTAAATAGCTTTTTACTCGTTTTTGCTACCAATAAAAATGATCCCCTGTTTTCAAAGCTTTTTCCTAAGTTTTTGCTACCAATAAAAACAACACCATTTTCACAAAAGTCGTTTCTCAACGTTTGGGCTCAAAATACAAAACCGCGTGGCGACTCCTCATTTTCCTTCCCATGAAGCGAGGTCTCAGACACCAACCCTCCGCGAAAGACAACCGCTTCGCTCGCGCGAATTCGGGTAATTTCAGTTCCCTATGAAAAAGGATATTTGTGAAAATACTCCTAAGAGACCACGTGAAAGCACTTCTGAAAACAATGAAGATGTTGAACCAAGAAGAAGCAAGAGAGCTAAAATTGCTAAAACTTTTGGTCCAGATTTTATCTCTAACTTTATGATTGAAGATGAGCCTCAATCATTTAAGAAAGCCATGAACAGCTCTGAATCCACATTCTGGAAAGAAGCTGTAAATAGTGAGATTGAATCCATTTTAAGTAACAACACTTGGCAAGTGGTTGATCTTCCAAAGGGTTCTAAACCAATAGGATGCAAATGGATTTTCAAAAAGAAATTAAGACCGGATGGTTCCGTGGACAAATACAAGGCTCGTCTTGTTGCAAAAGGATATCGTCAAATGGAAGGATTTGACTTCTTTGACACATACTCTCCTGTTACAAGAATTACTTCAATTCAAATCTTAATAGCCATTGCAGCTTTGTATAATCTGCATATACATCAAATGGATGTAAAAACTACATTTTTAAATGGTGATTTGAATGAAGAAATTTACATGGAGCAGCCCGAAGGCTTCAAAGTAAAAGGACAAGAACACAAGGTATGCAAACTTGTTAAGTCCTTGTATGGCTTGAAGCAAGCTCCTAAATAATGGCATGAGAAATTTGACAATGTCATGATTAGGAATGGTTTTATCACAAATGAATGTGATAAATATGTATACTCAAAGAAATTTGGTAACACATATGTATTTGTTTGTTTATATGTAGATGACATGCTCATATTTGTTCATGACTTTGAGGTTATAAATAAAACAAAGAAAATGTTTACCAATAACTTTGATATGAAAGATATGGGTGAAGCAGATGTAATCTTGGGAATGAAAGTCTTAAGAACCTCAAATGGAATTAGTTTGTCTCAAACACATTATGTTGATAAAATGATTGAGAGATTTAATTCTCATGGAATTAAAGAAACTAATAATCCATTTCTGCCCCATATAGTTCTTCATAAGAATACTGGGAATGCGAAACAACAATTAGAGTATTCTCAAATCATTGGAAGCCTAATGTACTTGATGCAGTGCACAAGGCCGGATATAGCTTACGCTGTAAGTAAGCTAAGTCGTTTTACTAGTAATCCTAATAATGAGCATTGGAATGCATTATTAAGAGTTTTAGGATACATAAAACGAACTAGAGAGTATTCATTGCACTATAGCAATTATCCTCCAGTAGTTGAAGGATATAGTGATGCAAATTGGATATCTGATACAGATGAATCCAAGTCTACTAGTGGCTATGTATTTACTCTTGGTAGAGGTGCCATATCATGGAAATCTTCTAAGCAAACATGTATAGCTCGATCAACGATGGAGTCTGAGTTTATTGCTTTAGATAAAGCTGGTGAAGAAGCTGAATGGCTTAGACACTTTTTAGAAGATATTCCTCTATGGCCAAAACCCGTGCCTGATATATGTATACATTGTGATAATCAAGCAGCTATAGCAAGGGCGGAGAACTTTATATATAACGGCAAATCTCGACACATACGTCGTAGACATAATACCGTTAGACAGTTACTCTCCAACGGAACGATATCAATTGATTTCATGCGATCAAAGGATAACCTAGCAGATCCATTTACTAAAGGTTTATCTAAGGAGAGAATAAATTGTGCATCGAAAGAATTGGGGCTAAAGCCTAAACAAATATAAATCAACTTGATGGAAACCTAACCTGGCAACTGGAGATCCCACGGACTAGGTTCAATAGAAAAAACAAGTCATGATTGATTTGAGGGAAGCACTTGGAAGTTTATCTTCATCCCATTTCTATATATGATGCAAAAGTGCTGCCTACAAAATGGTAGAGGTTAAGCTATTGCTTTTAATGATGACTATATCTTGTTAATTAGTACAAGTGGGTAATGTAGGATACTCTTTATAGCACATCACCTATGTTAGTGTGAACATGGACGGTTCATTGAGAATTTTACTTAGGCAAAATCTCTAAAGCACTCGCAGAACCAAGAAAGTTTAGGGCCGAAATAATGAACACAATAGAGAACATAAATCTGATATGAGATTTAAATGTGTTTGGTCTATTGTTTAAGCTTACAATAACGTCTGATAGTTCAATACGTTACGTACACTGATCAGCCAAGTAAGCTCGATAGATTCTTACTAAAGAAAGTACAAAGCGAAATCCACCTATCTTGATGCATTTACTTCTCAGCTATGCTCTTCTTCTTCTTTCTTTTCTGTGTTGACTTTTTCCATTCATGTAGGGGATTGTTGGAATATTGGGTAAATATTAGGGTGAATTGAAAAGTCAACAAGGAGTTTAAAATCCAAAAGACACGACAGTTCAAATTTTATGGACTGCTCGACCGAGCAAGGCATAAGCCTCGTCCGAGCATGACTGTCCAGAGACATGACTCTTCTGTTAGACTTTGATCGGGCGAGGCACCAAAGTGCTCGACCGAGCAACTAGCCTATGCTCGGGTGAGGCACCAATGGTGCTCGGCTGAGCAGTTGCTGTCCGTTCAGATTAATGTCTGAACAGGTGCTAGCTTGAAGGGTTGTGACTTTTGTGAAACGATACAAGCTGATCCAATCTACCCTATGTATATAGACCCCTATTCCTTCATTCAGTCATCAAGTAATCCAACCAAGTTGTTATCAAATCAAACACAAGAATTCAATTCTCTCTCTCCCTCATTCAAAGTGTTCTTGATTTGTTTCAAAGAGTTCGTTCATCATTTCTTCAAAGTTCGAAGACTAAAGAGAAAGTCTGATTTTTGGTTCGCCCGTCAAGGTTAGTTAAAGTTCACACTAACTCTTGGTAAAAAGCATTGTATCTTGGGAGACATTCGCCATCGATCCGTTTGCACAATTACGGAGGCAAAATATTGTCTTAAGGAGATTTGCTTCGGTATACCTCGCTTTAATCTCTTTCGTGTGATTTTCGTATTGAAGATTTATCTAAAACATATACATACAAAAGGTTGATCCTAAACTATGGAAACGTCTTGATTTGCTGGTTCTTCAATGGATCTACGGGAACATCTCGGGTGATTTAATGGAGACAATTCTTGAGCCCGGTGCCACGGCTCAGAAAGCATGGGAATACCTCCAAGGAATTTTTCAGGATAACAAGCACGCGAGGGCGGTGTATCTTGAAAATCAATTTTCTCATATCATGTTGGATGACTATCCAAGCGTTTTGGCCTATTGCAAAGCCTTGAAGGCCCTTGCTGACCAGTTAGAAAACTTCGGTGCACCAGTATCCAATCATCGCATGGTGCTTCAGATGATTTCTGGCCTAAACGAAAGTTACAACAGTGTTGCAACCCTAGTTCAGCAAAGTGACCCTCTTCCCTCATTCTTCCAGGTTCGGTCTAAATTGGTAATAGAAGAAACTCGAAAATCAGAAATAGGCCCACATGGCGTCTATCGCGGCTGGTGCCACTTTGGTAGCTGCGACTTCTGGTGGACAAGAAGGTAGTAATACTGGTTATGGAGGTAATACTGGGTATGTACAGCCTCGAAACAACAACAACAATGGTTCGAGTTGTGGTTTTAATGGTCGTGGATGGCAGAATAATAGCCAGGCTAGTCAGAATAATGGAAGCAACAGAGGTAATCAGAATGGGTCGAGAGGCGGGAACCAAAATCAGGATAATCGTGGACGTGGTCATGGTTTGATGCAGCAGCAGAATGCTCCTCCTCAATCATGGCAACCACCACCTCCTTATTGGCAGTATCCAGCTGGCTGGTCACCTTTCGAATGGGCTCCTTCGCCATGCCCCTATCCCACTAGTTCTTGGACCCATCCACCTGCAGCCCCTAATTCAGGCATCTTGGGTCAACTTCCAGCACAGGCATATCACACTCAGGCTTCGGCTTCTCCTTATGCTCCAGGGAGTTCCTCATATGTGCCTACTGACATTGAACAGGCGATGCATACTATGTCTCTGCATGCTCCGGATGACACTGTGTACATGGATACTGGAGCCACATCTCACATGACGGCATCCTCAGGCACACTCTCGTCTTACTTTAATTTGAGCAACAAAAATAAATTAATTATTATTGGTGACGGTACTGCTGTCCCCATTCTAGGTTTTGGTCAACACATCTTGTCTCCACCTCATCCCCCACTTAAATTATCTAATGTCCTTCATGCTCTTAAATTAATCAAAAACCTTGTTTTTGTTCGCCGTTTTACTATTGACAATAACGTCACCGTTGAATTTGATCCTTTTGGGTTTTCTGTGAAGGATATTCAGACGGGGGTTCCCATCATGAGATGTGATAACAGCGGAGATCTTTACCCAATTACCAAGTCTTCTTCTTCATCAGCCTTTATTGCTCTTAGTCCGGGTCTTTGGCATATTTGTTTAGGTCATCCGGGTGCACCTGTGTTTCGCTCTCTTTTAAAAAATAAATTTATTGATTGTCAGCCATCTCATTTGAGTGGTGTTTGTTCGTCATGTGTAATGGGAAAACATGTTAAGTTACCTTTCTCTCCGTCTACTACATGCACCCTTTTTCCTTTTGATATTGTGCATAGTGATTTGTGGACATCCCCGGTCCTTAGTTCTGCAGGACATAAATATTACCTTCTTTTTCTTGATGATCTCACAAAATTTGTGTGGATATTCCCTATTGGTAAAAAATCGCAAGTGCCATCTTTATTTCTCTCTTTTAGCAAATATGTTACCACACAATTTGAACGACATATCAAACGGTTTCAATGTGACAATGGGTGGGAATTTGATAACGATCACTTTAAATCCTTTTGTCAAAATCTTGGTATGCGTTTTCGTCTCTCATGTCCACACACTTTCGCTCAAAATGGCAAAGCCGAGCGAAAACTTCGTACCATTAACAACTTGGCTCGTACTCTTATCATTCATGCATCGATGCCACCCTCCTTCTGGCACCATGCGTTAGCTATGGCTACATATTTGCTTAACATTATTCCGAATAAGGGGCTTCATAACCAATCTCCCACTCAAAGACTTTTCCTTCGGAATCCATCGTATAAGCATCTCCGAGTATTTGGGTGTTTATGTTTTCCTCTCATTCCGTCAACCACAATTCACAAACTTAATGCGAGATCTACTCCTTGTGTTTTCCTGGGTTACCCATAAAATTATAGGGGTTACAAGTGTTTTGATCTTTCATCTAAAAAGATTATTATATCCCGGCATGTAGTTTTCGACGAGAAATTTTTCCCTTTGTGCAAACAGATCCTCTACCTGCTCCTGTCTATGATTTCTTGGACCAATCTGTCCATCCATTGGTTCACCACCTTGCTGTCGGCCAAACTAATGGCTCACCTCCCTCACTTGGTGCCCCACTGGCCCAGGCATACACAGACCAGCAGCCTACTCCTCCGGCCCAGCAGCCCAATTCTCCGACCCAGCTTCCTCTTGCGCCTGCTAGTGATCTGGCCCCTCCAATAAATACATCCAGCCCGGTTAAGTTTTCCCCTAGCCCAGCTGAATCTTCCCCTCACCAACCAGCCGCTGCACCACCTCCTGTAGCCCAGACTAGAACAATGTCCACTCGTAGTATGTCAGGCATTGTGAAATCTAAACGCCTGTTCAATTTAGTGACCACTATTTCTCCATCTCCACTTCCTTCTAACCCTAAAAATGTGTTGACTGATCCTAACTGGAAAGCCGCAATGATGGACGAGTTTGATGCTCTTATTAAAAATAAGATGTGGGTATTAGTACCTCATCCGTCTAATGTGAATGTAATAAGAAGTATGTGGATTTTCTCTCATAAAAAGAATTCTGATGGTTCTTTTGAGCGATATAAGGCTCGTCTTGTAGGTGATGGGCGATCACAGCAGGTTGGTGTAGATTGCACAGATACGTTCAGTCCGTGGTCAAACCGGCTACTATTCGTTCCATCCTTAGTTTGGCTTTATCTAATTCATGGTCGATTCATCAATTGGATGTCAAAAATGCTTTCTTGCATGGTGAGTTGCAGGAGACAATTTATATGCATCAACAAATGGGATTTCGGGATAAGTCATTTCCGGATCATGTGTGCCTTCTCAAAAAGTCATTATATGGCCTTAAACAGGCACCTCGGGCTTGGTACAAGCGTTTTGCAGATTTTGTGTTCACTATGGGATTCATTCATAGTCGATCTGACCACTCCTTATTTATCTATCGACATGGTAGTGATATTGCTTATTAATTATTGTATGTGGATGATATTATCCTCACTACTTCTTCTACTGCTCTTCGACAACATATCATGTCCACTCTTGCCTCGGAATTTGCAATGAAGGATCTTGGTTCCTTGAATTATTTTTTGGGTATTGCTGTCACTCATACTTCAGCTGGTTTGTTTCTAAGTCAGCAAAAATATGCTGAAGACATTTTGGAGCGGGCATGGATGTCATCGTGCAAACCTTCTCCTACCCCGGTTGACACAAAGGCAAAACTCAGCAACTCGAGTGGTACATTGTTTGAAAATCCATCCTATTACCGCAACTTAGCAGGGGCGCTGCAATATTTCACATTTACTTGTCCGGATATTTCTTATGCCATGCAACAAGTTTGTCTTCACATGCATGCACCTCGCAGTGAGCACATGGCTGCCCTTAAGCGTGTACTGCGGTATATTCGTGGGACTATTCATCTTGGACTTCATTTGTATAAATCCCCATCTTCTTCTCTCACGGCTTTCACTGATGCCGATTTGGGCGGGTGTTCTGATACATGCCACTCGACCTCTGGTTATTGTGTTTTTTTGGGGGCCAATCTCCTCTCTTGGTCCTCTACACGTCAAGGAACATTGTCCCGATCTAGTGCAGAGGCAGAGTATCGAGGCGTTGCCAATGTGGTAGCCGAATCATGTTGGCTACGTAATCTTCTTCTTGAGCTGCATGTTCCAATCCCAAAGGCTACACTAGTGTATTGCGATAATGTAAGTGCCATTTACTTATCTGGTAAGCCGGTGCAATATCAGAGGACAAAGCATATTGAATTGGACATTCTTTTTGTTCGTTAAAAAGTTGCAAAAGGGCAAATTTGGGTGCTTCACGTTCCGTCTTGCCATCAGTTGACTGACATATTTACTAAAGGGCTTCCGCGCGTATTATTTGATGATTTTAGGGACAGTCTCAGCATCCGTCCTCATCTCGCTTCGACTGAGGGGGTGTAATATCATAGCTATATCATTGGCATGTATATCTTTATATTTAGTATGTATATCTCTATTATAGGCAGGTGTAAATCTCTTGTATAGATTGATATCTTGTAGGACACTAGTACTCCGGGGAAGAGAGGCAATATATTATTCACGAAATATAATTCCTTCACCGTGCGTTAATTGCATGGACATAAAACTATTTTAAACAAAGTTAAATTTTAGGCATATATCTATGTAAAAAAATTATAGATGAAAGATAAAAATAATACTTCCTTCGTCCCACCTAAGCTTACAATAAATTTTTACGAAAAAGTTAAATATATTTATATTTAATAGTTTATATGAAATGGTATAATTAAAAAAAATTAATTTAAATAAATAAATTTAATAATTAATCATTATTTAAAATTTTAATATTTTTATAAAAATATTACAATTTTTTAAAACAATTAACTATATATTCATAACAGCTCAAGTGAATTGCAAATCTTAAAATATTAAGATGCCTAATAAGTAAGCCCAACATCTTTTGATACCATAAATACCATCCTCAACACCGCTCTATCTTTCTCTTTCTTTTTCTCGCACGTATGTTTTAAAGTTTTTATCGTACTATCTATCATAAATTTCGCCACAAAAATCATCAATCTCAAATGCTATACACTTGTTACCAGCATTAACATAAAACTCTCAAAATAGAAGAAATTTTAAATGAGTGAATTAAATGTCTGTTAGCATTCGTTGGTTTTCAAGAAAAATTCTTGTTTAAAGATTTCAGCTTAGTTTATTCAATAAATAACAATTTTTATATCATTTTGAGCCTTCAATTTGGATATTTTTGGAATCATTAATTTTTTTTTGAATTAATTTTTAATCAATTGGAATGACTTGGGCGCAAGTCGATATTTCTTTGTGGTCCCTACTTACATCCTCCTACCCTCACAAGTTAAAATTGGAAGAAGCTTTGTCCAAGACGAAGGTATCCGTCAACGCTACCCCAGACGAAGCATGTCAGTTGATTGGAACGGCTTAGTATGGGAATATCATTACTTTCACAGATCTTGACTTGCCTGCTTACGGTGCAAAACATAACGAATCCTTACACATTACGGTGCCTCTGGAGGGACGGCGGATTCCCCATGTGTTGATAGATAATGGGTCAGCTATGAATGTGCTCCCCGCCAAAATGATGAGTAAGGCAATATATTATTCACGAAATATAATTCCTTCACCGTGCGTTAATTGCATGGACATAAAACTATTTTAAACAAAGTTAAATTTTAGGCATATATCTATGTAAAAAAATTATAGATGAAAGATAAAAATAATACTTCCTTCGTCCCACCTAAGCTTACAATAAATTTTTACGAAAAAGTTAAATATATTTATATTTTATAGTTTATATGAAATGGTATAATTAAAAAAAATTAATTTAAATAAATAAATTTAATAATTAATCATTATTTAAAATTTTAATATTTTTATAAAAATATTACAATTTTTTAAAACAATTAACTATATATTCATAACAGCTCAAGTGAATTGCAAATCTTAAAATATTAAGATGCCTAATAAGTAAGCCCAACATCTTTTGATACCATAAATACCATCCTCAACACCGCTCTATCTTTCTCTTTCTTTTTCTCGCACGTATGTTTTAAAGTTTTTATCGTACTATCTATCATAAATTTCGCCACAAAAATCATCAATCTCAAATGCTATACACTTGTTACCAGCATTAACATAAAACTCTCAAAATAGAAGAAATTTTAAATGAGTGAATTAAATGTCTGTTAGCATTCGTTGGTTTTCAAGAAAAATTCTTGTTTAAAGATTTCAGCTTAGTTTATTCAATAAATAACAATTTTTATATCATTTTGAGCCTTCAATTTGGATATTTTTGGAATCATTAATTTTTTTTTGAATTAATTTTTAATCAATTGGAATGACTTGGGCACAAGTTGGAATGACTTGAGTGAATTAAATGTCTGTTAGCATTCGTTGGATATTTTTGAGGTAGCACAAGTTGAAATGACTTGGGCATACGTCACTATTCGCGGATAGAGGTAGCACAAGTTGGAATGACTTGGGCATACGTCACTATTCGCGGATAGAGGTAGCACAAGTTGAAATGACTTGGGCATACGTCACTATTCGCGGATAGAGGTAGCACAAGTTGAAATGACTTGGGCATACGTCACTATTCGCGGATAGAGGTAGCACAAGTTGAAATGACTTGGGCATACGTCACTATTCGCGGATAGAGGTAACACAAGTTGAAATGACTTGGGCATACGTCACTATTCGCGGATAGAGGTAGCACAAGTTGAAATGACTTGGGCATACGTCACTATTCGCGGATAGAGGTAGCACAAGTTGAAATGACTTGAGCATACGTCACTATTCGCGGATAGAGGTAGCACAAGTTGAAATGACTTGGGCATACATCACTATTCGCGGATAGAGGTAGCACAAGTTGAAATGACTTGGGCATACGTCACTATTCGCGGATAGAGGTAGCACAAGTTGAAATGACTTGGGCATACGTCACTATTCGCGGATAGAGGTAGCACAAGTTGAAATGACTTGGGCATACGTCACTATTCGCGGATAGAGGTAGCACAAGTTGAAATGACTTGGGCATACGTCACTATTCGCGGATAGAGGTAGCACAAGTTGAAATGACTTGGGCATACGTCACTATTCGCGGATAGAGGTAGCACAAGTTGAAATGACTTGAGCATACGTCACTATTCGCGGATAGAGGTAGCACAAGTTGAAATGACTTGGGCATACGTCACTATTCGCGGATAGAGGTAGCACAAGTTGAAATGACTTGGGCATACGTCACTATTCGCGGATAGAGGTAGCACAAGTTGAAATGACTTGGGCATACGTCACTATTCGCGGATAGAGGTAGCACAAGTTGAAATGACTTGAGCATACATCACTATTCGCGGATAGAGGTAGCACAAGTTGAAATGACTTGGGCATACGTCACTATTCGCGGATAGAGGTAGCACAAGTTGAAATGACTTGGGCATACGTCACTATTCGCGGATAGAGGTAGCATAAGTTGAAATGACTTGAGCATACGTCACTATTCGCGGATAGAGGTAGCACAAGTTTAGAGTTTTGACAATTCGGAGGTTGTCACCTAGCGTTATCCCGTTATAACGGAATAACGGAGAGCGAAATGTCATTCTTCCACCTTGGAATGACGGAGATCGAAAGAAAGAGCGAAAAAAGGTCGAAATGTTATTCCGTCATTCGGAAATAACGGAGATCGAAATAAAGCGAAAAAGGCCGAAATATTATTCCGTCATTCGGAAATAACGGAGATCGAAATAAAGCGAAAAAAGGTTGAAATATTATTCCGTCATTCGGAAATAACGGAGATCGAAATAAAGCGAAAAAAGGCGAAATGTTATTCCATCATTCGGAAATAACGGAGATCGAAATAAAGCGAAAAAAGGCGAAATGTTATTCCGTCATTCGGAAATAACGGAGATCGAAATAAAGCGAAAAAAGTCGAAATGTTATTCCGTCATTCGGAAATAACGGAGATCAAAATAAAGCGAAATGTTATTGCCTTCTGGCAATAACTGAAATTTTTAACAAGAAACATTATCCCATTTGGCAATAACGGGGGATTTCCCGGAGGAAACGTTATCCCATTTGGCGATAACGGAGAATTTCCCGGAGGAATCGTTATCCCATTTGACAATAACAGAGGATTTCCCGGAGGAAACGTTATCCCATTTGGCGATAACGTAGGATTTCCCGGAGGAAACGTTATCCCATTTGGTGATAACGGAGAATTTCCCGGAGGAATCGTTATCCCATTTGACAATAACAGAGGATTTCCCGGAGGAAACGTTATCCCATTTGGCGATAACGTAGGATTTCCCGGAGGAAACGTTATCCCATTTGGCGATAACGTGGGATTTCCCGGAGGAATCGTTATCCCATTTGGCAATAACGGAGGATTTCCCGGAGGAATCGTTATCCCATTTGGCGATAACGTAGGATTTCCCGGAGGAAACGTTATCCCATTTGGCGATAACGGAGAATTTCCCGGAGGAATCGTTATCCCATTTGGCAATAACGGAGGATTTCCCGGAGGAAACGTTATCCCATTTGGCGATAACGTGGGATTTCCCGGAGGAAACGTTATCCCATCTGGCAATAACGGAGATTGCGAAAAAGGTTGGATTTTGCAGAGAAGTAGGAAGGAATCAAAAGTTTTTTTTTTGTAAAGAAAAGTGGGACATATCCGGATAATTTTTGTAAAGAAAACTGGGATGTATCCTGATTATTTTGTAAAAGAAGTGAATTAAAAATGCCAAAGGCAAATAAAATGAGCCACAGGGGTAAATTTGTAAAATAAGCCTCGGGGGCACTGGAGGGAAAATTTGATTGAAAATGATTGAAAAATGCCAGGGGCACAAAGGGTAAAACAGGCCTATGGGGGACGAAATTGTAAAATGGAGCCTTCGGGGGCAAAATTGTAAAAATCAGCCACAGGGGCTTAGTATGTCGCACGACATTGTATCCCAAGTGGCTAGGTTTATCGCGTGACAAAGGTAGCCTGAACTGTACTTTACAGAACCTTTGGAATTGGACTGAAATTGCTGACACGGGTTGGAATTGGGCGACCAAAAGAGGTCACCTACCTGGCCTCCTTAGGACAATGGCAAAGAGATATTGGTCCCTCCCTATAAGGATGGAAACGGGGTGACTTAGGAGGTCAAACAACCGATCCTACTAGGAAAGTTCCAAATAAAAAGGGGTGACCAATGTGGTCATAAAATTGGACTTTTATGAAAAGCTTGTGCACCATTGAGGAATGGGGAAAGAAAAAAGGTGACCAATGTGGTCGGATGGCTGAACCTTTATGAAAGGCTACCTACGTATTCCGGAGGAATCAAGCCTTGATCGTAGTTCAAGCTTCATCTAGACAGTTTAGGAACGATGTCTAGGATTTTCGACGTTTTGACAATTAGGAAACTGTCGCCTAGAGTTATCTCGAAGGCGATTTTGGGAGAAAATGTTAGCTATTGGCACGTTACTTGAGCCTAGGGGTGATTTTTTTTTTCTTGGAAACATGGTAGGGACTGGGTCTGGATGTACATATGGAATGTATTTTGGAATTGTTTAAGACGGGTTTCAAACAAGTGGGGTTGTATCCCTTGGGCGCGGACTGAACTGTTGTTGTTGCTGAGATGTTGTCAACGTGGACTGGAGTTCCCTCTTGGGCTTAAACCTCGAGTCTCGATGAATGTTCCTTTCTCACATTCTGGCATTTGAAGCTGATGCTGACAGGCTTTTACAACCAAAGCAGATGTTGAAGTGACCAAACCTCTCTTCTAGGGATGGATGCAACTTATCAAAGCCCCGGTCTAAGGAAAAACTTTCTGCAAAGCCCCATGAAAGATCCTTTCACTGGCAAAGCCCTGGTTGGATGAACTGAGCAGGCGAAGTCTTAGGTTTTGAAGAAGTGACTTAATGAAGCCCCAATCTGATGATCTAGCGAAAATCCCAATATGATTGGCACTGCGGAAATGACCCTGAGGTTGATCTTGACTAAAACTGAATCCATCTAGGGACCTAGTGAAGAACCCGATGTGAATCCCAAAAATGACTAAAGAAGCCCCAGTCTAAAGAAACGGCTTGGCAAAGCCCCAGACTTGAAGAGTTTCAAGGCAACCCTAATGCGAATTGTGGCAGAAGAGGGAAAACCTATCCTTCTCTCTCTCTTTTTTTTTTATTTTCTTTAGTCAATCAGTCAACCTTAAGAAGATGTGGACGAAGAGAAGAAATTTAGGAAGATATATACATGCAGGGGCATATCTTTTTCGAAAGGTGGGAATAAATCCCGATTTTGTGTTGTTTTGATGGCCTTATTCGATGTAGGCGCAAAAACTCGCTTTGGGTTTGACTCTTTTGAGAGAGTATAAGCGTAGAAAGGTTGGTAAAAGTGTATGGAAGCCCCTGCTGACAGAAAATAAGTGTTTAGCACTATTTTTCCTAAGATGTAGAAAAGGAAGACTTGTCAAGACATCTGAAAACTTGTTTTATTTACAATGATCACAAGATTGCTTAAAACCCTTTATTAATGCTCGGGTTATTCAACCACTAATCTCGATATGAAGAGACATTCCTATTAATCATGAGGAGAAAGTCAACCAATGTCGCGGATCAAAGTTGGCTGGTGTGAAAAAAAGGTTTGTGTATAGGGAGGTCGTTAATGAGACCGGGTTTTCAGGAATTTGGCTGTGTCTATGGGAGAGGTCATTTGATGAGACCGGGTTTTCAGGAATTTGGATATGTTTATGACCGGACCATTGCTGGTTGCCTACGTTCCCCTCATTGTGAGGAGCTCAGGTCGCCGTAGTTCGGCCTTGGCCGGACTGTGTTTGGCTTTGGGAAATGGGATTTGTGGTTCCTTTTAGTGAAAAGGCTCGGATGAAAAGATTGGATGGTGAGGCTTGGGCCTCGGGATGATTCCTTGACCAAGTCATTTTTGGACGGCTGCTTCAATTGCTTCCTCTTTCATTGGGGGAGAAAGGATCTACAGGCTTATGAAATGCTTCTGACTTTGCTTCGACCGTTCGATCGACAACTTTCATTCTCTGAGCTTTGATCTTGCCTTTCCGTCAAGCTTTTTAATGGGCGGTGCTGGGTCCTTGGCCTCTTTTTTTTTATATGTGCAACCCTGTTTTTTGCCTAGACTGCCCTTTTCTGGGATTTTCAGCCTAGCTGGGTATTACTCTTTTTGCACTAAGATTTTTTTTATATATGTGCAACCCTGTTTTTTGCCTAGACTGCCCTTTTTTGGGATTTTCAGCCTAGCTGGGTATTACTCTTTTTGCACTGCATTTTTTTTTTTTATTTATTATTTTTTTTTATTTTCTGAAGCACTTGAAGGCCAAGGCGAGCCCCTGCTTGAACATTCTTGATATCCTTGAGGTCTAAGCCAAGCTCCTAGGTTGTTGCCGACACGGGGTCAATCTTTTGAAGCTGAGTGGCCTTTTGCTGTCCCTTGATGATGCCGCCGTCGTTGACTTGGTCAAGGTGATGGGGAGGACATGGTTTGGGAAAGTGTATGGCTTTGATGAAGGCCTTTTGTGGGGTGAGGAAAGTGTATGGCTTGATGGCATTAGTTGACTTTCTCACACCGATTAATCAGTATGTTAATTATTTCAAGAGATTATTTGTTGAGCAATGCAAGTGATCATATAAAATAAAACCATTTCATTAAATGTAATGTAGGTGTGCAAATAATGTCTTAAGTCTAGCAAGAAAAGAAGAAGACTCTTTTATAGAAAATTGAAGATTAATTACAATGTCAATGGAGGACTTGATTGAAAAAAAGGAAAGTACTAGAACCTACGAAGGTTGACTGAGAGACTATATATATATATATATATATTTTTTTTTTTTTTTTTAATCTTGCTTTAGGATAGGTAGACCCTAGTCTAGCTACTCTTCGCCATTTGTCGGACTACATTTCTACCCTTCAAGATTGGAAGTAAATTCTTGATGCTCTTTGATCCGAACCTTGGTCATTGACTTGGTCACCATTACGAGCGAGTCCG
The DNA here is from genome assembly GCA_022495995.1 of Adenophora triphylla var. japonica. Classification (NCBI taxonomy): domain Eukaryota; kingdom Viridiplantae; phylum Streptophyta; class Magnoliopsida; order Asterales; family Campanulaceae; genus Adenophora; species Adenophora triphylla. The sequence continues at coordinate 38,155 of JAFEMH010007339.1, forward strand.
TCGGTTTTGGTCCATTGGGGCGCTCAAGCTTGCTGCTTCGATTAACCCTTGGACCGCTCTCTTCAAGGCTATACGCTTGCTCGGTTGTGTGGCCATAATGACTATGGAAGGTGCAATGCTCATTCATGTCGAGGAGTGTATTTGAGCTCTTTGGATGATAGTCTCTAAGGGGCTCCAGTGAGGCCTAGCTTTACTAAAGCCTTGAAGATTAAGCCCATGGGTATCCCAAAATCATCAAAATGTTCTCGTTGTCTCTGAGGACCACTATTTATTGGTACCTTCTTGATGTCGTCCATTGTACACAATGCCTTCTTTCCTTTACAAGATGTTGCGGCCGTGTTGGAAGGGTAAGGTCTATAGCGGCGAGACATTTTCAAACCGTAAGTGCTTCCCCGTGCACGAACCCTTTTTATGTAATCATCAATGTAAGCGTCAAGATTCGACTCCTTTGTGTCGATGCGCGAGATTGGTAGGGTGAGATGGCTTGAGTCGAGCGATTGTCGACACTTTCATTGCTAGGCTTTTCCTGTATTTTCCTAATTAGCTCTACCAATATTCCTTCGAACGAGTCAATAGGAGCATTAGGACCACACGACCCGCCACAAGATTGGCATCGGCAAATGAAACCACAGTAGGAAGTACCACGGTGGAAGAGATGACGGTACGAGCATTCAAAGCGTGACCGTGACCGTAACCTTCCTTGTAAGTCAAACTTGGAAGCATAGGAATACGAACCAAAGGATCGGGAGTGGTGAGACTTCATAAGGGGCCTCATAGGGTCGGCAGTGTCGAAGACGGGGATATATGGCTCGTAATAGTTGAATACCAGGGAGTACCGAGCGCCGATTCAAATGATCAAAGATATGAGGTTCGAGGCACCATAAAAGTAGGGTGAACGTGTCTTGACCACACCGAGGGACGTGGACTGGAAGAACAATGTGTATACCGTACTTGGTGAGCGAAGCAACTTGCGTAATGTGAGTGCGGGAGTGGATGAGGAGCATTTGACCTTGTCGACTTCCTAACTGGAGGAGAGGGGTAGAGCTTGGAGCCCGAGGAGCGAACTGATCCAAATTGGTTTGCGGGGTCATGTCAAACTGTCGGGCTTGGGAAGCCGCAACCGACCCATTCCAAGATGATGACCTGAACATTGGGGCGTGAGCGGTAAACCGACCCATTCCAAGATGATGACCTGAACTCGGGGTGAGAAATCGGGGTAAAGCCGTAGCATTTGCTCTCTGTTGGTAGTGAACAAAGCTGGGTCTTATCTGAGGAGGTGAGGGCATCGGGACCCTGATGGCTTGGGACATTGGAAAGGACCGCAAAGGGGTAGTCCTTGGCAAGGGATCATATGTGGATGGAGGAGGGCATTGGTTATAGGATAGAGGAGCCGAAATTGCCGCATCGGAGTTTCATCTTCTACCAGGGAACCATTGGCTTTGACCACTATCCGAACCCTGCATGGCTACGGGAGTGCATCAATGATCTGGCTTCTTTGTTCCTCATGGACCTTATGACTCTTTTCCAGGGCTAAGGCTAGCTCTTCTTCCCTAGTCATCGATTACCCAAACCACCGCCGTTATCTGTCAAATCGGCCATTCGACTTTACGAACCGACAAGACCGAGGATTCTCGCTATGTTCGAGAATTCTCGCTAACAAGTCGGCGGACCGGTGTTCTCACCCACTTCTTTCTCGCTGCGGGAAAGGGATAGGCAAGGTTTAGACTAGGGGGTAGGCAAGATTTAGACTCGGGGTAAGCAAGGTTTAGACTCAGAGATGGGTGAGGTTTAGACTCGAAGGTGGATAAGGTTTAGACTAGGGGTAAGCAAGGTTTAGACTCGGAGATGGGTGAGGTTTAGACTCGGGGGCAAGTGTTTAGGCTGAAAGCTCAAGTAACATGCACTTATCGCTTAACTTTTGCTTAAAACACATTTTCTCCTAATCCTAATTGATCGGAAAAGATGAGACCTTGAAAAGACAAGATCGAAAATCGGAGATCGGACCGAAAAGGTCTCGATTAGGGATTTGACCATGAAAGGTCGGAATAGAAAATCGGAAATAGGAAAATAGGAAATCGGACCGAGGGGGTATCGATTAGGGATTTGACCATGAAAGGTCGGGATAGGAAATCGGACCGAGGAGGTCTAAATTAGGGATTTCAGAGACAGGACCTATGCAATTATGATTACATTAATTGTTCAAGTTTACTTAAAACAATGTCTTTTATTTATTTCTATTTGGTTAGAAAAGGGGGGGTTTGCCCTTCTTTTTTCGCAACTACTCTAGATCCTGGATCAGTGGGTTCCGTCACTACGTCTATAAGCCCCTCGTATTCCACCTGTATTTCGACCTCCCAGGGTGGACAGCCCCGGGCGAGGGTCCTATAGGGCACGCGGATCCCACCGACCGAGAGTAAAGAACGCTCCTAACGGGTCTAGCGGGTCATAGGAACTTTCAACGCACGAGCGATGCGGATTATAGTCAAGGCAATACCGGGAAAGTCTCGTCTTTACGCCCTTGATAGGATTTTGGCAGAATTTCGCTTGAGCGAATGACGTTTTGACTTTCGGTAATGTCCGAGAATATAATAGGCATAGGTCGGGCGGCAAAAGCCGGATGACACAGTGTCACATTGAACTTCGTTGCATATGCCAGGCGTGAGTTAGAATCGAAGTCAATGCCGGGTCAAGATCTTGCCAATTTTTCCTTGTCGGAATTTTAGCAGAGCTTCGCTTGAGCGAAAGATCTTTTGGCAAAGACTCGGTCTTGACTCTTATGCATTCCGTGCAGGTCAAGGTCAATAGTTAATGTCGGAGTCGAGATCTCGCCAATTTTCCTTGTCGGAATTTTGGCAGAGTTCTTCTTCCGTTATGAACTAAGGTTTGACCTTTACGAGGGTATGCAACCGGGCTATATGACACGGACTAGACCAAAAACCAACCAAAAGTCACGGTTTTTTGAAACGTGTGACACGGGCGTGCATTGGTCGGCCAGCTGGCCGCCACGTGGGGAGGTTGGGATGATTCCGTGCGCGCCCGGGAGCATCGTAAGGCTGTCCGTGACTGCAGCTGGAACCACCCTCGGGTTTGAAGGACGTGCGTGCAAAAGTGTACAGGATATATCAGGTGCGCGTAGTGTGCGGTCTCCTAAAAATGTTCCTTTTTGAGTTAAAACAGAGATTTTCATAAATGTGTTTTAAAGGAATGATTTTCGGGACGGGGGAAAATGCAACACATAAGCACGTAAATTTTAAGGAGCCCCGGTCGATCATGGAGCCGAGTAGCACCAAGTTGCTAGGGCTGGCGAATTAACCATGATTTTTCTGGTGGAATTGCCAGCACTGAGGTCGCCCTACAATCCAATGAGGATTGAGCCGTACGCTTCCGCATGGATCAATTTTCCAGGTTCCACTCCTTTTGCTATTTTTCGGGTTATTTCCCGTTTCAAAGTATGCACAAATTCCAAGATGCAAATGATGCAATGCATGGTAAAGAAAGCAAGCGCGATTAATGAAATCGGCGATGGGAGTCTAACCCGCTCAAAGGGAAAAGCTTTCTTTTATTTTTTCAAAATTGTTTTTCGAAAAGGGATACTGGTACGTGGATTGTTAAACCACCGGTTATCCCAACTCCCACGTCAGGGAGTGTACAGGAAGGGTAAGTGGTTTCCACCTATATACCGAGTATCGATTTTAGTTTGTTTTGAAAATAGAAGCTTTTCTCCTTTGGGATATCCCCAGCGGAGTCGCCAAACTGTGAATGTGTGCCCAAATTCTGTGTTTGTTGGATTCACGCGAGTTTGAAGACATCCGAGTTAATTTGAAAAACGGAGTCGCCACGCCATTTTGATTACCTCAAAACTTTGAAAAAAAGGTTTTATGGGTTCGGAGGTTAAGTTACCCCTTGGGAAGAACGTTTGGCGTTCACCCAAGGTGCCTTGCCGGAGCAAGTCTCCCATGATTTCATTAATCGTGCTTGCTTGCGTGCTTTCTTGTGTGCATGTGTTTGAAAATAAGGGGGGAATGTCCCAAGTTGTCTTCCGGACGTACAAACAATTTGTTGGTTGTCGCTCGGGATTCCTTGGAATTTTATGTAATCGGGATTATGATCCCGTCCTCATCTTATGACTTGTGATCATCGCATTTTAAACCTCGGGACCCTCGGGACTTGCGTGATCGAGAGAATGACTCTCTTTTGGTCAAAGATGAGGTTCTTTAGAAAAGGAGGGTCCTTAGCCCATCAATCCTACGCTTTAAGACGGTCGAGCTCGTATAGAGGCTTCATACTCTTTCTTAAGCGATAATCGGAGATATAGGGTTCAAGGTGTCCCTTTCTAAAGAAATCGTGAACCTTTAATGGAAGGAACGATGTAAAGATAGGATCTTCTTACACCGGTCCGTTCCAAGGTTGGGGGAAAGGGGAAATGCATGATGAAAAATGACTCTTTAATGAAAAGATGACATTTTTGGAGTGTAAAGAATGTCTTTTGGTTGCAAGGGATGCCTTTTGTGCAAAGAAAAGATTTTATGTAAAGAATGTATTTTTATGTTGGAAAATAGCATTTAATGCACAAATGATGCATGAAAATGGCAAAGAATGATTTTTTAATGTAAAGTATGCATTTTGAGTATGAAAATGAGTTTTTTAAATGCAAAAGATGCATCTTTATTGGAAAATAGGGGTTTTAGGTGCAAAGGATGCACCTTTATGAAAAAGACTACATTTTTATGACAAATGAGGTCTTAATGCATGCAAAGGGGAAGGGGAATGATAAAGAAATGATCTTTAATCTACCAATTCCCAAGCAAGATAAAAGCAATATAAGAATGCAATGAGCAAGTATAGAGCAATTAGGATGCAAGGTTAGGGTGTGCGAGGTTACCAATCGTTTCCTTCGCTTCTTCGGACGGAGCTAGGAGGAGAGGTTCGTCTTGGGTCTTCAAGGAGGAGGGAGATGGCTTCTTGAGCTTCTTCTTCGCCTTCTTGAACCTTCAAGGGTGTTCTTCACGTCTGATTGTGTTTGTGAGTGTATTGTATCTCTATTGTGTGTCTTGTTGTTGTGTTGAAATGGGTAGAGGAGGCCTCTATTTATAGGTAATCTGGATAAGGCTAATGAAGCCGTGCGGCTGCAGGTCCTTTGCAAATGAGGCCGTGCGGTCTTATCCTGAATGACTCAGCATTCTAGAACCATGCAAGGTGGCATTATTCTAGAAGGCTCTTCCTAATTAAGAAAAACGTGTTTTCTTAATTAGGAAGGCTCCCTTCAGCCCTAATTTGATTTTGGACTGTTCCAGGACATTTCCGAAACACTAGGAAGGTTCGGGGAATTACCGGGAAACTTACCGAAATTGCCGGGAAAATTAACCGGAAGGCATGAGCCAGATTTGGGTACTTACACCAGCCTCAAATTTACTTCACCCACACCTCTGGAATTTCCTCTAACATGTTCAATCTGGTCATTGATAAGAGTATGGAAAGAGGAGTTTAGGGAGTTTAAGCATATGTGGGTTTCATCTTTAAGTGAAGCGGTTTGAGTGGCAATAGCTTGTTCCATTGGCTCAAGATTGATGGTAACTTTCAAGGAGGATTTGAGATCATGGATTGCAGCATCAATCTTGGAAATGAATCCAGTCTTCAAATTGTCCAAGCGGTCATTGAACTCATCTTTGATCTCATTTAGCTTGGCCTTCACAGCATCCTTCGCAATCCCAAGATTAACTTTTGTTTTCCCTTTAAGAAAGTCTATCTGTTCCAGACAGTCTAATCGCAGTGATTCAATAACAGGCTTGAGATCTAAGACTGGCTGCGGTCTGGAGTTGAGTAGAGTAAGGAATTTAGAGCTTAACTCCCCAAGATCTTTCTCTATGGCTTTGCAGATCTTCTCTCCAAGTTCATTTAGAATCTTGTTTAGTTCATCAATAGATGCTTTATCTCCCATGGCCTTTAGCATACCATCTTCAAGAGATTTCTGGAATGCATTGAAGCAATTCTCAGCAGCGGTTTTGACATCTGAAGCGGTTTGCTCAGAAGAATAGGTAGATGTGGATGCAATTGCTGTAGGTCTCTCCCCCTTAATGGCATCAAGAAAAGAGGACTTGAGATTGGCCAATTCAAGGGTTTGAGAATCCACCTTGGCAAGGAGAGAGCAGTTGGATTCAGAAAGGGAGGTGTTAGAAGCTTGGAGGGAGGTATTTGAAGTGATTAGCTTAATGACATGGCCTTGGTTTGAGGAGTTGGCTTTGGATAAGGTTAAGTGTTTGAAGGATTTGGGAGTATTCAGAAGGAGGGGCGGTTGAGGTGGAAGCGGTTTGGAAAGTAGGAGGCGGTTAGAATTGGGTATTTTCTGAGGCAGTTTGGGTTTGAGGAGGAATGTTTAGAAGAGGGGATTTTTGTCTAAGGGGTGAGTTTTGAGGAGTTTGTGATTTGGCAGGGGAATGGGATCTAGAGCGATTTGAGATAGGGGAATGGGTATGAGTTGGATCTTCCCTAACTGATTTGGAGGTTGCATGACCAGCAGATGGTCTAGAGGTCCAGGGCTGGTAGGCATTTGAGTGAGGAGGGGTTTGGTTTGAGTGATGAGTATTTATGGAGTTAGAGTATTCGGGGGAATGAGATGTGGATTGGGAGGATAAAGGTGAAAGAGATTTTCTTGGGGGTGAAGGGGAGTTTCTAGGAGAAGGTGAGGGAGAAGGTGAAGGTGAGGGTTCAACAGGTTTACCCTTTTTGGAATTCTTTTTGGCTGGCATCTTCCTCCTCTTTTTGGGTGTCTCCTCCTGAATGGGTGCATTAGATTTTGGTGGAGGATAAGGGGATTTGGATTTGGATTTGGATTAGGATTTGGATTTGGAATTTGAAGGGGATTGGATGGGTGACTGTATAGAGGAATGAATAGGGGATTGGATTGGAGATTGAACTGGGGATTGGACTGGAGAAGGAATTGAGGATGGAGGTGGTTGGGATTCAGGTTGCGGTTCAGGTTGGGAGGCGGTTGTATCAACGGTTGACTTCCCTTTGGCTTGTCTCAACTCTTCCTGCTCCTTGGCCAATCTCTCAATCTTTTCTTGATAAAATTTTAACTGTTCCACAACAGTCAAGTCAGCAATGTCTCCCTTAGCCTTTTTGGCTCTAGCAACCAAATTTGGGATGCTAGGATCCTCAGCTTCTTCTTCTTCATCATCATCTTCATCCACCAAAGACATTGGCTTCCCTTGCTTCTTAGACTTGCTGGGACCAGCTCCATCAGCAACAGGCGGTTTGGGGGCTGGAGCAATCTTGGATTTCTTGGCAAGCGGTTCAGCTCTGGCTGGTGGCTTCCTTGATCTCTTTGCACCTTTCCTGACCACTTGAGGAGCGGTTTTAGGGTTCCTTAGCACATATTCCTCCTTCTTAGGATTTGAGTCAGCATCATACAGGGATTTGTAAAGAGCATCACTATTGGCATATCGGAAGGTATGACAGGTGAGCAGTCCTAAGGATTCTTTAGTGCCAAAATCAATCATCAACTCTGGATTCTTTGACCTGATTTCTTCAAGATGCTCAAAGTCCAGTAGGAGAGCGGTTAGAATCCTGCAAAAAGGTCTCCATCTCTGCTCCTCTCCTCTCTTCTTGGACTGATAGGTCTCTACACTGTCACATATCTCTCTGAAAAGAATCCTTGGCCAATGCAGCTTGATTTCCATGAAGATTGCAGAACAATACATCCATTATTGGGATGTAAAGTTATTATGGTTGCCAGTCTTGCCACAGTCTGATTTCCCAACTAAATATCCCAGGTAGCTCATCAGCTCACCAAATCCTTTCCTTGGGATCTTCTTGAATTGACCAACCATGGATTTGACCTTGGCGATTTGGAAAGCAGCAGCATCTTGGATTACTTGATCCACTTCCTCAGGAGATCCAGCAACTCTGAAATTATAGAGTCTCTTGATGTCAATGTAATCAATGGTGAGAGAGAGGCCTTCCACTTCAGCAGTGAGGCAAGAAACTTTAGGACCATCTACAAGCTGCCTGACTACATGCTTGGCAGTTGAGTAGAATTGGTCCACAAAGGAAGGAATAATGAAATTCTGCTTCTTGTTGAAGAGGGGCAGAATGCTTGAGACTCTCAGCTTCCTTAGCAATTCCCTTCATAGAGCATCATTCCTAAGCTCTGGCTCATTGACTTCCCACCCTGGTAGGAAGGTATTAGGATCCTACAAAGTAAAACATTAAGTGTTAGATCCATTTTTGTATTCACAGTTCACAAGCGGTTTGAGCACCCAAGCGGTTTAGCAGTGGTGCGGTTTTGAAAATGAAGAATTTCAAACCCTAAGTGAACTATGAATACTAAAGAAAATAAGGATTTGAGAACAAAATTACTAGTACGTGGCATTGTAATCCAAACTTATTCCACACATGCAAGCAGTGTTTTAGAGGGAAAGTTCTTGGTTTCCAGCCTATATACTAAGTAAAGTCTCAAAAAAATTAAGAAAAGATGTGAACAGCAAGCGGTTTCAAGAAGATTTTGAGAAAGCGGTTCCAACATGCGGTTTAGCCTTGAAAGAAGCCTGCGGTTTGAAACATATTAGGCATGCGGTTTTGAAACTGGAAAACTGAAGCGCTTTCTTACCAAGCGGTTTCAAAACAATGAAATCCAAAATTCATGAAAAAGTTCAAAATTTTTCTAAGTATGGAAAAACACTATTCAATAATCAAAGGAACCAAAACATAATAAATTTCAAGAAAAATGTATGAGTTTCATGAAGAACAGTTCATGAACACTAAGAACAGAGAGAATCAAAAACTTAACCAAAATTGACAAATAGCATATCAAAATGATCCTAACAAGTTGTAGACTAACAATATATCATTAAAATAACAACTTTAAGTCAGAATCACCAAGAAAATGAAGAAACACAGAAATGGGTTTCGAAAACTAAGAACTGAAAATCACTAAATCAGTGTTCAAGGCATGGATGGATCATGAAATAAACAACATATATTGAATCCATGCCTGAATCCGAACAAAACCCAACAAAAATTATTGAAAATGACTAAGAAATGAAAGCACAATCAACAAAAATCAAATATGGCAGTCGAAGGGTTTTCTTAGAGTTATTCATCAATGGCAGATTCAGAAACTAATGATTAAGGGTAGGAATGTTACCATGTCAAGAATAGGTTTCTTTGGAGCCCTTGCTACTGTAGAGGCTCTTTGCCTTTTAGAGGTTGAAGTCATTGTTGATTAAAGGTTTTGAAAAATGGAGGTTTTGTAGAGAGAGAAAGAGAGAGAAAGAGAAGTTCGTAGAAGAGAGAGTACGGTTGCATAGGGTTTGGCAGTAAAAGGTTAGAATTTCACCAAACCTTGTTTATATAGGTGAAGGGGCAGGCAGCAATGATCAGAAAAAATGATTGAATTTATCAAATGTTGCACCCTTTCACCTTCTGCACTGTACCCTATGCCGGCTGACATGAAGGTTTTTAATGCTCATGTCCCTTTGCATTAAATGCATTTAAATTTTGAAATAATGTGGGAAAACATTTGCAAAAATACCCTTATGTCAAAAATAAGGACAAAAAAAATTAAAAGGAATTTGAACAGTTTTTTTTAAATAAATAAAGATAAGAAATAAACAGAAGTTACTCTAAGCTGAAACGTGGTTTGGATCCAAGCGGTCAAGCTGCAGCAAGCGGTTTGGCATTGGCGGTTGGATGCAGGCGGTTTTGACTGCTTGCGGTTTTTGGTACACGCGGTTTCAACAGAGGAGGTTTGAATCCTCAACAGAAATTTCAACCTATGCTCAACACACAAGTTAGCAAATAAAAAGTATGGAATCATTTAAGTTCAAGCATACCCATCTCTCCTCTGAGGAAAGTAAACCTCTTGGAGTCCAGAGCTTTGGTGAGGATGTCAGCAATCGGATTGTCTGTCCCCAAAATGGATATTCCTCTTCTCCACATGGTCTTTGAGGAAATGATACTTGATATCTATATGCTTGGTCTTGGAATGGATGACAGGGTTGTTGGAGACTGAAATTGTTGAAGTGTTGTCACACAAGATAGGGCAATTTCCTTCTTCAATTCCATAGTCCACCAACTGCTGCTTCATCCAAAGGATTTGACAGCAACAACTTCCGACAGCAATGTACTCAGCCTCTGTGGTTGACACTGAAACTGAAGCTTGCTTCTTGCTAGCCCAAGCAACTAGTCTATTTCCGAGAAAATGACAAGTACCACTAGTGCTTTTCCTGTCAATTGTGCAAGCTGCATAATCTGCATCTGAATAACCTACGAGATCAAAATTTGAATCTTTGGAATACCAAAGTCCAAGGTTAGTGGTTCCAGATAAATAGCGGATTATACGCTTAACTGCAATCAGGTGTGCTTCTCTAGGATCAACTTGAAAGCGTGCACATACACAGATAGTAAACATGATATCAGGCCTACTAGCAGTTAAATAAAGTAATGAGCCGATCATACCTCGATATAGGGTTTGATCAACCTTCTTACCTTTTAGATCTTTATCTAGCTTATAGCCGGTGTCCATTGGAGTATCATATGCTTTTGCATTTTTTAGTCCAAACTTCTTTATCAACTCCTTGGTGTATATGGCTTGGCTGAGGAAGATACCTTCTTCGCATTGTTTGATTTGAAGCCCGAGGAAGAATGTTAACTCTCCCATCATTCTCATCTCAAACTTGCTTTTCATTAGTTTTTCGAAACGCTTACAAAGCAACTCATCAGTAGAACCAAAAATAATATCATCGACATATATTTGAACTAGTAAAGTATGATCATTATATTTGGCAATAAAAAGAGTTGTATCGATTTTACCGCGTTTAAAACATTTTTCTAGTAAAAATTTAGACAAAGTCTCATACCATGCCCTTGGAGCTTGCTTAAGTCCATATAAAGCTTTCTGAAGTTTGTAGACATGATTGGAAAATTTGGAGTCTTCAAATCCAGGTGGTTGGGCAACATACACGGTCTCTTGAAGTTTACCATTGAGGAAAGCACTCTTCACGTCCATTTGATATAACTTGAACTGCTTGAAAGAGGCGTAGGCAAGGAACATTCTAATTGCTTCCAATCTTGCAACCGGAGCAAAGGTTTCATCATAATCGATTCCTTCTTCTTGCCTATATCCTTGTGCTACCAACCTTGCTTTGTTTCTTGTGATGCTTCCATTCTCGTCCATCTTATTCCTAAACACGCAATTACTTCCTATCACTCCTTGATCCTGAGGTCTAGGCACCAAAGTCCAGACCTTGCATCTTTCAAACTGGTTGAGTTCTTCTTACATAGCAATGACCCAACTGGAATCTTGGAGTGCTTCATCAATTTTCTTGGGTTCAATTTGAGATATCAATGAAGTATGCTCATCATTGTTTGATCTCCTTGTTTGAACACCGGAAAACAGATCACCAATCACATTAAAGAGGGTGACTGCTGACTTCACGAACCTCTAGGGGTAAGTCTGATTGGACTGAGGTTTGCTAAAGATCTTCAATGGGAACATCGTTAGATCCTTCAGGGAAGTCATGGAAGGTAAGTTGACGAAGAGGTTCTATAAGCTGGATGGAGGAATTTTCAACAACATCTTCTTCCCTAGGAGTTGCATCTGGAGTAGAAACTTCAGTTGCGATTTCAAAAGTGAGGTTTGAGGGAATTTCAGTTAAGGGTGCTGGATTTTGCGGTTCAGGTTCAGGTGCAGTTCTAGAGGATTCACCTATTTTATTATGCTCAGCAAAATCATCAGCAACATTTGGAGCCATATGTGGCTCAAGGAGAGAATGTTCATCAAAAGTAACATGGACAGACTCAACTATCTTTAAACTAGTTTTATTAAAAACACGAAAAACTTTTGAATGTTTAGCATACCCAACAAAAATACCTTCATCGGCCTTGGCTCCGAATTTACCTCTATTTTCTCTTCCATTGTAGAGGATAAAGCATTTACAGCCAAAAATCTTGAAGAAAGCAATGTTGGGGGATCTTCCTCTCCATAGCTCATATGGAGTCTTGTTATAGGTCTTGTTGATGAGGGAGCAGTTCTGAGTGAAGCATGCTGTATTGATTGCTTCAGCCCAAAAATACTGAGGTAGCTTCGCTTCAGAAATCATCATCTTTCCAGCCTCAATCAACGTCCTGTTCTTCCTTTCCACAACCCTATTTTATAGTGGAACACCAGTAGTCGAGAAATTGTGATCAATCCTATGGTCGTCACAATACTGAGCAACACCGTTGTTCTTAAATTCTATTTCATTATCTGATCGAACACTAACGATGTCGTCTTCTTTTTGAGTTTGGAGCCGTCTAAAAAGGGAGGTTAAGATATCATAACAATCGTCCTTAGAAATCATCATCTCAACCTATGTATATCTTGAATAATCATCCACCACCACTAAAGTATATCTATTTCCTCCAATGCTGGCAGTGGTAACGGGTCCAAACAGGTCTATGTGAAGTAGTTGTAAGCATCTTGCAGTTGAGGGAGCAGTCTTGCTGGTGAAAGACGATGCGGATTGCTTACCAAGTTGACATGCACTACATTTCTCTGGATGGTGGTCAGCCACTTTAGGTAAACCACGAATGAGGTTTTCCCTTCCAATCTTTGCTAGATACTTGAAGTTCAGGTGGCTTAACCGCTTGTGCCATAGCCAACTATTTTTGCTCACATTTTTAGCTACAATACAGAGATTAGTAATACTACATGTAGAATTTAGATCAATAATGTAAATATTACTCTTACGAATCCCTGTGAGTAGGGTGACTCCGGAAATGCTATCCTTGATAAAGCAATTTGATGACGTGAAGATTCCTTTGTCGCAGAATTGAGAAATTGAAATGAGGTTGTGCTTGAGTCCTTCAACAAGAGAAACCTTCTCAATAGTTAGGTTTCCTCTCCTTATCACACCATACCCAATGGTTTTTCCTTTGTTGTTGTCACCAAAGGTTACAGATGGACCACTTGCTTTAATGACATCTTCAAGTAATGATCTATCTCCATTCATATGTCTTGAGCAGCCACTGTCAAGATACCATTCATTTTCCTTGGAGTGACCAGCCATTAAGTAGAGGACCTGAGAAATAAACATTAAGAACGAGGTCCCCCTTTATTCTATTGGGTTCTGAGGTTAGCAACCCTTAACGACCCACACCTGTTTGATAGAAGGAGGTTTGCTCTTCCTGGCATTGGGTGTAAACCGCAAAAGGCATTCTGCAGCCTTGTGACCTAAACCATCACACACAGAACATTTATGATAGCTATAAGCATCATGAGGTTTTACTAACTCCTTACTTTTCTTAGGAGTTGCTTGCGGTTTGGGAACTGCAGTTGTAACTTTGACAAAGGTAGTTTTTGGTTTGACCGTAGTTTTTCTAGGAACGCTCTTCTTGCCTTTAAAAGCAGGAGGAGCGGTCGAAGAAGAAGGGCGGTCAGCCTTGCAGTTGGCAGCACCACCTACTCCACCAGAGGCGGTTGAGGTAGAGGTGCGGTCAGCTGCATCTGAGACTTCCTCTGCAGACTCATCCTCAGAATCTTTTCCTTTCATCTGAGAATTTTTCCCAAACTGTTTCTTTGGGTAGACATAATGGAAATTAAGTGGAGCCTTTAGTTTCTGTCCTTTACCCTTGGAAACAGCATGCTTCCCCTTAGGAATTTCTTTAGTCAGTTTTAAAATTTCCTCATCCTTTTCACAACAGGATGTGCACTTCTCCTTTTCACCAGTTTGGAATCCCATGCCTTCTTTAATTCCACTGACCATTTGGGATTCGATAACTTGATCCATGGTGACTTGTGACTTTGTCCACCCATCAATGACCTTTTGGAGGTTGAGTTTCTGGGCAACTAGGTCATCATTCCTAAGTTTAAGTGCAGCAACCTTAGTTTCTAGAATGAGGTTTTGATCAGCAAGAGGAGTCATACTTTTGATTTGGTCCTTAAGATTTGAAATTTCTGACCTCATCACAGTTTTCTCCGTCTTGTACTGAGAAATTTCCTCTTGAGCTAAAGCTAAGGCTTTCTTAACATTTGAGAATCTTTGGATCATCATTTCTGCTTCCTTGAACATCCTTTCATGTTCCATTGAAGAAACCTCTTCCACCACCTTTTTCAAAATTTTCTTCTTTGGGGTGATTTTTGAAGGTGGAGCATTTGTAGAGTTAAAAATAGGACGTGAATACAAACAATTCCCTATTTTAATACTGGGAGTAAGTTTCACGTCACCATCCAATTTAAAGTTGGAAAACTTGGGAGGAACCACGTCATCCTCCATATCAAGCGACTCGACTGACTTAGCATCTGAATCATCGGAAGCATCTGCAACTAAGCAGAGATTAACCTCTTCGGTTTCTTCATCACTTCCA
>JAFEMH010007339.1:60000-93558 GCA_022495995.1 Adenophora triphylla var. japonica
AATAATCATTGGCTATTGTAGCGATGCGATTTTATTGAATAACAGAGTCGCCACTTATTATTTATTTTAGGAAAACAATAAGAAAAACTTTTTTGAAAAGATTTGGCTTCGGGGCTTAAGTGATGGATTTGGAAGGTCAAGGAGCACCGCATCCACCTAATCCAAAGATCGATCTTGCTTTAAGGGGGATTATCAATCAAAACAATATTTAAATAAGAAAACCCTAATTAATTTCTTAATTAAGAATGTCGGGTTGTATGCTTCGAGATCGCCTCCATAGATTGAAGGGACTCTAGGCTAACCCTTTTGATGAGATTACACTACTCTAAAAGCAATTAGGGAGTATTTGGTTTAGAACGTGGTTCTAAGTGTTTTCTCCTCCTTCCTCAGTCGAGAAATGAGTTGGACATAGTTTCGCCTTGATTTTAGGCTTGATCCTTGATGTTCGTCAATCAACAAGGTTGATGGACGAGTTTGGGTGTTTGTTTATGAGTGATTTACAGGAATCTTTCAAGGAGAGAAACCAGTAAATTGTATGTCGACCGTCCTCCGAAATACTGAAAGTCATCTAGTATTTATAGGGGTTGATTTACTTGATCACCAAGATAGGATTCCACCCAAGGAAGGTTCTAAAACTCTATAAATCAGTAGAGTTCCGGATTGAATAAGAGTTTTATCAAGAAAAGAGGTTGAAACGGAGAAGGGAAGTGACTCTGCACATCCTGCAGAGGTGTTGTCTCACGCGAGACACCCCTGTTCCGCACGGGACAAATAGTCAATCGACTATTTTGTCCTTTTCAGTTATTTTGTTAGTCAGTTAGGTCCAAAACTAACGAGGTTAGTTGAAACTTAACGAAACATGATGAAACTAATATGCTTTCATCAAAACACAAAAGTGAGACGAAGAGTAGCGTAATCACGTAATTATTGATTCAGCATGGGGTGTCTACAGAGCCCCTCGGCGACAAGACTTATGGAAGAAGTCATGTCGTCGATAGAAAAGACATCATTCTGAACATTGGGATGGTTGTGCCGCATGGATGCCTACGTATCTCTATCGGAGAATCAGACCAAAACGTAGTTCGACTCCAAAACACTAAAAGGCTGCTTTAGGTATTTTGAAAATCACTTTGAAAAGCAAATTTGAAAGACAAAAGGTAAGATCTTACTGAGGAATCAAAGACTTAACCCAATTCCAATGATACCTGATTTGTTGATGAAGTTGTTGAAGTGCGCCGCCCGAGGTTACTGATGTAGCTGAGGTTGAGTGCTTCGAACCATGGATAAATTCATAATGAGGAATCAAGGACTTGACCCAATTCTGAAAAATATCCATTTTTGATGATGCGCCGCCCGAGGTTACTGACGTTGCCGTTGTTGTCGAGGTCAGGGACTTTAAAGTTGCTGAGGTCACAGACTTTGTTGACGTTGCCAAGGTCACAGACTTTGAAGTTGCTGAGGTCACATACTTTGTTGATGCTCCACCTCAGGTCACAAGTATCGCTGTTGTTACCGAGGTCACAAATTTTGTTGTCGTTGCTGCCGTCACAGACTTTGAAGTTGTCGATTGAGGTGGAGGTTCTGTCGGCTCCTATAATGCAAGGATATATGCATGCTGGTCTCGATGGAACCGAAAGATTCTTACCTTTCTATACATGCTAACACATAAAGATTCCAAATAGATTTTTCCAGATTTTAGTTGTTTAACTGGACTTTTGTGGTGGTGCTCACGTCTGTTCGTATAAATGGCCGATTGGTCACTTTGGTGGTGAGTTTATGTATGAGTATATGGTATATGGACATGTAGGGCATTTGTATGGATGTATATTTGAGATGGGTAAACTATATGAGTGAACTTGTGTTTGACAAGTTGGGACCAAATCAGGTTTATGCAGAATTTGTTGCTAGTCAGCGAGGTTGTATTTCGATGACTAACCTTATGTGAACACGTCTAGGCCTGTTGCGAATCTTATCGTACCTCTAGGAGGTAAACGACTACAAATCCGTCGACTGTCGTAATGGCTTTATGTCCAAGTCTCTTTTCCTGTCTCAAGCCCCAAGTTGTTTGAATGTGGTAGATGATTTTGTGAACAGGCTTGTGAGGCTGCTCTCTTGATTTGAAGATGGTTGAAGAATACTCTCCCTATGTCCTTGATTTTTTTCTTTGTGATACACCCTGATTTTTGTCCAGACCGCCCTTTCAGGTTTTCAATCTAGCAGGCATCTCTTTTGTGTCTTTTTTTTTTTGAAAGTAGTATGTAACACGAAGAGAACTCAGTGGGAAGAATCTCATTGAGTAGGGAAATGAGATACTTAGATTAAGAAGAGATGGACTCTAGTTTTGGAAGGTGATCCAAGCATTGATTTTTTGGGGAAATATATTTCTCTAATGATGAGAGTGAGAAGCAAAGAGGAAAGCTCCTAATGCAGATTTGATTATTTTGAAGAGTTGAAGTAGAGATTGACTCGGGGAGGAAAGGTTAGGAAACCCCAGTTTTGATGCTTGGATTTCAAGAGTGTGCATGAGAGTGGCTAACAGGAAGCCTCTAGACTCAACAAGAAATGCTACTTGGCTCAAAGATGTAGAAAAGTTGTTCTACCTTTTAATGAACCGTGCATCATCTAGAAAATTCTAAATAAGTTTGAGAAGAAAGTCAATCATTAGTATGACTTAAGGGTAAACATTTTTCTTGATACTGAAAGTCTTCTTCACTTGTTATAAGAGGATGTTGAGTAATCTTCATTTCTTTTGTTGGTATCACTTGACTCCTCTTCTTTGTGGAAGAGTCCTTCATGCATTTGAAGTTTCACCTTTGTTGTGGGGGTGATGAGAGCTTGAGAATTTTTTTTTGTACTCTCAAAGCATTGAATTGAGTAGCCCCCATTTTTCTTGAAAGGAAGGTTGACATCAACACCTTTGACTTTCTTCGTTTGTTGACCTTTGACTTTCAGTAGGGGTAATGTTTAGCCCTTAAGCCTTCTAATGATAACTTTCTTCTTAAACTCATTTAGAAGTTTCTTTTTTTTTGCGATGATTTAGGGAATGGATGGTCCATTATTTTGCATGAATTAAATGATACTCATGAGGTAGAACATCCTTAGGGAAAATGTTTAGGAAAAGAAAATGACTTTGATTAACAGAGAAATTGAAAGCATACTCAATAGTTTAGATGACACAAACTAGAGGAGGTGAGAAGTACTAGAACGACAGAACGACTCTTGAGTTCATACTTGAAAATTTATAACCTAATCTACTTCTATCAAAGGAGAGAGGGAGAGGATAGTTGTAGCCCCAAAGTGGTAAGTGTAGATTTCTTCTTGGAGCTTCATCTTCTTCATGTATTATGAGGGAGAGGGTTGGTGATGATGTTGGGAAGTTCTAACTCTACATTGTCAAAGAGGTCTTGGATGATGTCCTTCAAGTGGTGGCAAGTGTTAATGTCATGGCCGGTGAAGTTGTGGTACTTGCAGAATAAGTGATGAGCATGATTAGGACCCATATCCCTAGGAGGACCACCTTCCATTGGTTTGATCTTTTCATTCTTGATAAGCACATTGAAGAGTTCTTCTTGAGTGATTCCTTCAAGTTTGTCATAGTGCCTCTTTTTCTTTTCGGGAGGAGGAACAACAGAGTACTTGCCGGTGTTGAGGCGGTTGAATGCAATAGCATTGACTGAAGCATCCTTACTTGTGGTGGGCTTGTTGTAGCGAAACGTACTTTCCTTCTTTTTACTTTTTAGGATGTCATCAATCCTAATTCCGGACTCATGAAGTTCATTGAAACTAGGAAAGTAATTATCGACGAGCTTCTCTTGAAATTCATCACGGAGGCATTTGAGGAAGATGTGGATTTGCTCTTTGAGAGTAGGTATTCCGACAATTTCAGTAAGTTTGAGTCTCCATCTTCTAGCAAATTCAGCAAAAGACTCATTTGCATGTTGCTTGGTTTGTTCAAGATCCCTCCTAGTAGGGCGATAAGTGGAGTTGTCTTCAAACTGCCTTTGAAAGACTAAACATGCAGATGACCAGTCAAGCCTTATAGTCATAGGAAGAGACATGTACCAATCCCTTGCAGCACCCTTTAAAGTTTGAGGAAAGCATTGAGCCAAGATTGTGTTATCAACGCCCATTGGAAGCATGGCCCAAGTGTAGGTCTCAACATGAGCTCGAGGATAAGTAGTACCATTAAACTTGGTAATATCGGGTGTCTTGTACTTGCGAGGAAACTTGGTGATGGATTGTTGAAAAGCATCAGGATCAAATGGGACGAATGATCCCTTTGAAGTGTCGAGGGTTGCAAGTTTCTTCTCAAGGTAGTTTTTAGTAACATGGTTACCAAGCTTAGTAGTTTCATCACTACCTTCCTTCTTGGTCTTAGTACTCTTGGAGATATGTCCCTCATCATCGGAGGAGTATGAGGAAGAGGATGAATCGGATTCTTCATCTTTCTTGCTTGACTTCTTGGTTTTCCTATTTTTCTTGGGGTAAGATTCCTCTTCATCGGAGGAGGATCCATCTTTCTTCTTTTGTTTTATTCCTCTCTTAACTTTCATTTCATGGATTTCTTGCATGAGGGCGGCCATTTGGGCATTTTGCTCATCAATTTTCTTACTTTGTTCATCCATCTTAAGCAAGGCTTGGATGAGTTCGGCCTTAGTTTCCTTGATTTCGGCTTCGATGACAGGAAGAGAAGTAGACATTGTGTCGAGCTTTGGCGATGAACCTAGATGTGTAGCAACTGTGTTAAACCATGATCGAGTCCCAACAAGTCGGCTGAATAGGGTGTACGAAGGTTTGAAGATTTTGGCCAAAACACGAAAAGACAGAACACGTGTCTCGCACGGGACAAGTAGTCTCGCGCGAGACAACACCACTGGAAGTCACATTTTTTCTGATTTTAATCCTAATTTTGGGCAGACGGAAAATCCGTTTTGGGGGTTTCTAACATTCAAAATTCAAACCTAAGGACCGAGAGATCGAAGTTATCTCAAGTAACATCGAGTTTCATGCAATAAATTTGGTGAGAAATTTTTTTCTTTAGGGGCAAATCCGAAGGGACAATTATAGGGATATTTCTGAAGGGACAATTCCGAAGAGACAATTTATTGATTTCTTTTCCATGGCTTATTGCACAAAACACAATCTTGACAAGGGATTACAAAGACTCCAAGATCAAATCGACCGGTCACGGAGTGTCCTAAAAAGTAAATCTACATGATATGTGGTTGATGCAGGGCTGGAAGACCAGGCTCCTCGGGATATGACAATCTAGATGGATTGAAGACGCGAAGTGGGATGATCCAACTTTGGAGAGACCGGCGATTAGGTGATTACCGTCATCCGTTCTTAGTGTGGGTCCCGAGTTTATCAAGGGTATGCAGTGCAATGACAGTTATAATATGAGTGCGTGTGTGTGAGAGTCAAATCTAGGTGAGAGAGAAAGAATAAATTAATTTAAATTTACAACTCCCGAATCCTCCATGGACCGGACTTTAATCAAAAACCAATCTCACGTAGTTTAAATAATAATCATTGCTTAAATAAAATACAATTTCAGAACGGATTACAGAGGCTTTGTCTCGAGCGAGACAAAGGGTTGTCTGTGCAGGACAAGCTTGAAATTGAATAGTAAATCGATTTTTTTTTTGAAAATCCCCCTTAATTGACGCAAGTCTAAGCCACTTTAGTTTTAAATAGTCCCCAGCAGAGTCGCCAAACTGTAGCGATGCGATTTTATTGAATAACAGAGTCGCCACTTATTATTTATTTTAGGAAAACAATAAGAAAAACCTTTTTGAAAAGATTTGGGTTCAGGGCTTATGTGATGGATTTGAAAGGTAAAGGAGCACCGCATCCACCCAATCCGAAGATCTGTCTTGCTTTAAGGGGGATTATCAATCAAAATAATATTTAAATAAGAAAACCCTAATTAATTTCTTAATTAGGAATGTCGGGTTGTATGCTTCGAGATCACCTCCATGGATTGAGGGACTCTAGGCTAACCCTTTTGATGGGATTACACTACTCTAAAAGCAATTAGAGAGAGATTGAGAAGAAGAGAGTAAAAAATATAGGAGTTTACCTTGTTTTTAGAGAGTATTTGGGTTAGAACATGGTTCTAAGTGTTTTCTCCTCCTTCCTCGGTCGAGAAATGAGTTGGACAGAGTTTCGCCTTGATTTTAGGCTTGAGCCTTGATGTTCGTCAATCAACAAGGTTGATGGACGAGTTTGAGTGTTTGTTTATGAGTGATTTACAGGAATCTTTCAAGGAGAGAAACCAGTAAATTGTCCGTCGACCGTCCTCCGAAATACTGAAAGTCATCTAGTATTTATAGGGGTTGATTTACTTGGTCACCAAGATAGGATTCCACCCAAGGAAGGTTCTAGAACTCTACAAATCAGTAGAGATCCGGATTGAATAAGAGTTTTATCAAGAAAAGAGGTAGAAACGGAGAAGGGAAGTGATTCTGCACATCCTGTAGAGGGATTTGTAAGTACCCAAATCTGGCTCATGCCTTCCGGTTAAGTTCCCCGGCAATTCCGGCAAGTTTCCCGGCAATTCCCCGGACTTTCCTAGAGTTTCGGAACAATTCCGGAACTGTTCCAAACCATTTAAGGGCTGAAGGGAAGGCTTAGTAATTAAGAAACACGTTTTTCTTAATTACAAAAACCTTCTAGAATTGCCACCTTGCATGATTCTAGAAACATGCTGAGTCATTGTGGATAATGCCGCACGGCTGCATTAGCCAAGGACCTCTGGCCGCACGGCTTCATTAGTCTTATCCAGACTGCCTATAAATAGAGGCCTCCTCTACCCATTTCCACACACAATTTTTCCAGCATAAAAACCCCCAAAGAATTCATACGAAAATAAGAAGCTAAAGGAGCCAAGAAGCCACCTCCCTCCTCCATTGAAGCCTCCAAAGTTGGTCCTTCCACCAAGCAAGATCCAAAGGAGAAGAGGCCACCACCATTGGTAACCTCTCACTCCCTTAAACTTTGCATTTTACTTGCCCTATGTGATTTAAATTGCTCATTGCATTCATATGTTGTTATTATCTTGCTTGGGACTTGGTAGTTATCATTAAAGATCATATCTTTATCATACCCCCCTTCCCCCTTTGCATGAAATAGGCCTCACTTGCCATTGAAAATGTAATATTTGAATCAAAAGGTGCATCTTTTGCACCTAAAACTCCCTTTTTACAATAAAAATACCATCTTTACGCATCCTTTGCTCATAAAAATGCAATCTTTACATTCAAAATGCATCATTTGCATATAAAAATCGTGTCTTTATAATAAAGGGGCATCCTTTGCACCTAAAACCCATTTTCATGCATTCTTTGCATTAAAAATCATCTCTTTGCATGAACTTAGCATCCTTTGCTTTCAAAAATAGAACCTTTGTGCATCCTTTGCATATTAAATACTCTTTTCCTCATAAAAATGCATCCTTTGCATAAAGATCACTTCTTTACATCAAAATGCATCCTTTGCATAAAAATCACTTCTTTACATCGAAATGCATCCTTTGCAAACCAAAAAGCATCCTTTGCAACCCAAAAATGTCATCTTTTCACTAAAAATGTCATTTTTACATGCATCCCCCCATGTCCCCATTAGCAACCTTGGAACGGACCGGTGTAAAGATCCTATCTTTACATCGTTTCTTCCATTAAAGGTTCCATAATCTCTTTAGAAAAGGATAACCTTGAACCCGATATCTCCGATTATCACTTAAGACGAGCATGAAGCATCCATATAAGCTCGATCGTCTTAAGGTGTAGGATTGATGGGCTAAGGACATTCCTTCCTAAAGAACCTCATTTTTTGGGCTATAAAAGAGAGTCCTTCTCTTGATCACGCAAGTCCCAAGGTTAAAAATGCGATGATCACAAGTCCAAGATAAGGACGGGATCAAAATCCCGAATACATAAAATCCAAGAAATCCCGAGCGACAACCAATAAATGGTTTGTACGTCCGGAAGACAACTTGGGACATTCCCTCCCCTTTTATTCAAACACATGCACACAAGAAAGCACGCAAGCAAGCAAGATAAACGGAATCTAGGGAGACTTGCTACGGCAAGGCACCTTGGGTGAACGACGATCCGTTCTTCCCAAGGGGTAACTTAACCTCCGAACCCATAAATCCTTTTTTTCAAAGTTTTGAGGAAATCAAAATGGCGTGGCGACTCCGTTTTTTCAAATTAAACCGGATGTCTTCAAACTCGCGTGAATCCAACAAAAACAAAATTTGGGCACACATTCACAGTTTGGCGACTCTGCTGGGGACATCCTAAAGGAGAAAAGCTTTCATTTTTCAGATAAACGATACTTGGTATATAGGTGGAAACCACTAACCTTCCTGTATTGCTCCCTAACCCGGGACTTGGGATAAACGGTGGTTTAACAATCCCACGTACCTGTATCACTTTTCGAAAAAAATAAAAGAAAGCTTTTCCCTTTGAGCGGGTTAGACTCCCATCGCGGATTCCGTTTATCTTGCTTGCTTTCTTTGCCTTGCATTGCATCATTTGCATCTTGGGATCTGTGCATACTTTGAACGGGAAACAACCCGAAAAATAGCAAAGGAGTGGAACTCGGAAAATTGATCCATGCAATGTACGGCTCAATCCTCCTTGGATTCTCGACCGGACGGCCTCGTGGCGATTCCACCGTAAAAAATTGTGGTTAATCCGGCAGTCCTT
Organism: Adenophora triphylla var. japonica; assembly: GCA_022495995.1. Taxonomy (NCBI): domain Eukaryota; kingdom Viridiplantae; phylum Streptophyta; class Magnoliopsida; order Asterales; family Campanulaceae; genus Adenophora; species Adenophora triphylla. The sequence goes on from JAFEMH010007339.1 coordinate 68,715, forward strand.
GCAGCTTGGGGCTACTGGGCCCAAGACTCGATCGGGGCTCCTTAAAATTTACATGCTTAATCTGTTGCATTCTCCCCCGTCCCAAAAATCATTCCTTTAAAACGCATTTATGAAAATCTCTGTTTTAACTCAAAAAGGAACATTTTTAGGAGACCGCACACTAAACGCACCTTATATATCCTGTACACTTTGCACGCACATCCCTTTAAACCCGGGTGGTTGTTCGCTTGCCACGGACAGCCTTACGATGCTCCCGGCGCGCACGTAATCACCCCAAACTCCCATGGCAAATGTCGACCAATGCACAGTCCGTGTCACACGTTTCAAAAAATCGTGACTTTTTTGGTTGGTTTTTGGTCTAGTCCGTGTCATATAGCCCAGTTGCATATCCCCGTAAAGGTCAAGCCTTAGTCCATAATGGAAGTCAAGGTCCTTCGCACAAGCGAAACTCTGCCAAAATTCCGACAAGGAAAAATTGGTAGAACCTTGACTCCGACATTGACTTTGACCTTGACCTGCACGGAATGCGTAAGAGTCGAGACCGAGTCTTTGCCAAGAAAAGTCCAAAGATCTTTCGCTCAAGCGAAGCTCTGCCAAAATTCCGACAAGGAAAAATTGGCAAGATCTTGACTCGGCATTGACTTCGATTTTGACTCACGCACGGCATATGCAACGAAGTTCAATGTGACACTGTGTCATCCGGCTTTTACCGCCCGACCCATGCCTATTATCTTCTCGGACATTACCGAAAAGTCAAAACGTCAATCGCGCAAGCGAAATTCTGCCGAAATTCTATCAAGGCTGAAAGACGAGACTTTCCCGATATTGCCTTGACTATAATTCGCATCGCTCGTGCGTTAAAAGTTCCTATGACCTCGGTCGGTGGGATCCACGTGCCCTATAGGACCCTCGCCCGGGGCTGTCCACCCTGGGAGGTCGAAATACAGGTGGAATACAAGGGGCTTATAGACGTAGTGACGGAACCCACTGATCCAGGATCTAGAGTAGTTGCGAAAAAGAAGGGCAAACCCCCTTTTCCAACCAAATAGGAATAAATAAAAGACATTGTTTTAAGTAAACTTGAACAATTAACGGAATCATAATTGCATTTTCCTATCTCTGATATCCCTAATCGAGACCTCCTCGGTCCGATTTCCAATTTTCATGTCTCAACCTTTCATGGTCAAATCCCTAATCGAGACCTCCTCGGTCCGATTTACGATTTTCCTATCTCTGATATCCCTCATCGAGACCTCCTCGGTCCGATTTCCGATTTTCCTGTCTCGACCTTTCATGTTCAAATCCCTAATCGAGACCTCCTCGGTCCGATCTCCAATTTTTCATCTTGACCTTTCATGGTCAAATCCCTAATCGAGACCTCCTCGGTCCGATTTCCGATTTTCCATCTCCCGACCTTTCATGGTCAAATCCTTAATCGAGACCTCCTCGGTCCGATCTTCGATTTTTCATCTCTCCCTCTTTCGCGGTCAAATTCCCAGTCGTGACCTCCTCGGTCCGATCTCCAATTTCCAATCTTGACCTTTCAAGGTCTAATCTTTTCCGATCAATTAGGATTAGGAGAAAATGTGTTTCGAGCAAAAAAGTTAAGCAAAATAAATACATGTTACTTATGCCATCAGCCTAAACACTTACCTTCAAGTCTAAACCTTACCTATCCCCGAGTCTAAACCTTACCTTTCCCATTCCCGCAGCGAGAAAGAAGTGTGCGAGAATACTGGGTCAGCGGCTTTTCAAAGGCGTAAAACCTTAGGTTCGCATAGCTCGGCGTAATCGTCGCTTTGTCGGCTCGTAGAGTCGAATGGCAGATTTGATGAAAATGTGAGGGTGCAGGAAATCGGATGGTTAGGAAGGAAGAGTTAGTCCCGGCCTTGGAAAATGCCCATAAGGTTCATGAGGAAACAGAAGCCATGCTTATCGATGCACTCCGTCGTCATGGAATTCGTGTAACAGTTGAGTCAAATGGTTCTCTCGGGTCGCGGTAGAAGATGAGACTCAGACAAAGTGATTTCATCCCTTCATCCTATAACCAAGACCTTCCATCCTACAAACCCGGTACCTTCCCCCATCCACATACGATCCCTTGCCAAGGACCACTCCTCCTCCTCGCCCTTTCCAACATCCCACCATCGTGGCTTCATCGCCCTCGCTCCTCGTAACGGATTGAATTTCATCACACTGTTCCCCTGGCCAAAGAATACCGCCAGCCTATACTCCACTTCACATAATCGGCTCGAGCTATGTGGCTATGTTCTCAAGCCACTATACCCACCTCGAATGCAACCATGAGTTGCCAAAGGATGATTCAAGTTTTCAAGTCACCTACCGGACTTAATGAATCTAGCCATCAGTTTCACCAGTTTGCTACTGTGGTTCCCTCTACTGATAAGAATCCTGTTGCGATTTCCAGTAACTCGAGAGTCCCCGTTGACCCCCATGTGGCAATATTGATGGAGCAAGTGAAACAGATGCAAGAAAAGCTTGACCTCATCAATACTCCCTTGACCCAAGATGTCGAACTGTGCAAGGAATTGATTCCACCAAGTATAACCCAATGCCACCAAGCACCAAACAACAACCGTACCGGCTCACACCCGCCCTCATAAAGGAAAGAGTGTCGTAACTTCCTTCAGCCAAATCCAACAATGGAACCAATTGGACAATGGAAATCCGAGTCTTGAGAACAACAATGTCTCCCGAAAACTCCGCTCCCTTCATTATGACAACATGGAGATGCCTTTAAGCAAGATGCTGGAAAAGCTGATGAAAGAAAAGCTGATAAAGCCACTGGAGAATTGGAAGCCCAAGAACCCCAATGTTCAGGTGGATGAGTCTAAGCATTGTCTTTTCCATCAATACCCAGGGCACGACACTGATGATTGCTGCTATTTGAGGCATGAGATCCAGAAGTTGATAGAAGATGGGAAGCTCGAGAACCTCCATGGGCCAAAAATAGAAAGTTATGGTAAGAGGTCGATTCAAGAAGTGCAAGGTCAGAAACGTCAGCTTGATGATTTTGGGATGCCCATGAGCAAAGTTTTTGACGATTTGGTGAAATGAGGCCTTCTCACACCTCTCGAGAATTATAAGCCGAGAAACCCAGGTAGAGTTGACAGGACCAAGTTCTGTGAGTACCACAAGCATTATGGTCACGTGACAGACAAGTGTTTGGATCTGAAGAAAGAAATTCAGTGGCTGATCTACGAAGGAAAGCTCAAGTTCCCTGGCAGTCCAACCAGCGAAGAGTAGCTAGACTAGGGTCTACTTATCCTTAAGTAAGACTAAGAAAAAAAATATAGTCTCTCAGTCAACCTTCGTAGGTTCTAGTACTTTTCTCTTTCAACCAAGTCCTCCACGGACATTGTAATTAATCTTTCATTTTCTATAAAAGAGTCTTCTTCTTTTCTTGCTAGACTTAAGACATTATTTGCACACCTACATTACATTTAATGAAATAGTTTTATTTTATATAATCACTTGCATTGCTCAACAAATAATCTCTCGGAATAATTAACGTTTTGATTAATCAGTGTGAGAAAGTCAACTAATGCCTTCCCCATACACTTTCCTTACCCCACAAAAGGCCTTCATCAAGCCATACACTTTCCCAATCATGCCCCCACCATCACCTTGACCAAGTCAACAACGGCGGCATTTTCAAAGGACAACAAAAGGCCACTCAGCAGATTGACCCCGTGTCGACAACGACCTAGGAGCCTGCCTTCGACCTCAAGGATGTCAAGAAAAATTCAAGCAGAGGCTCGCCTTGGCCCTCAAGTGCTTCAGAAAATAAAAAAAAATGTAGTGCAAAAAAAGAGTAATACCCGGCTAATTTTGAAAAATCCCAAAAAAAAAAGGGCAGTCTAGGCAAAAAACAGGGTTGCATAAAAAAAAAGAAAAATGAGGCCAAGGACCTAGCGTCACCAATCAAAAGCTTGACGGACAGGCAAAAATCAAAGCTCGAAGAATGAAAGTTGTCGATGGGGCAGTCGAAGCAAAGGCAGAAGCATTTCATAAGCCTTTAGGCACGTGCAAATCCTTTATCCCCCAGTAAAAGACGAAAATCGGGAAGCAATTGAAGCAACCGTCCAAAATGACTTGGTCAAGGAATCATCCCGAGGCCCACGCCTCATCATCATCTCATCCTAAGCCTTTTCACTAAAGAAACCACAAATCCCATTTCCCAAACACAATTCGGCCAAGGCCGAACTACAGCGACCTGAGCTCCTCACAATGAGGGGAACGTAGGCAACCAACAATGGTCCGGTCATAAGCATATTCAAATCCCAGAAAATCCGGTCTCATCGAATGACCTCTCCCATAAACACAGTCAGATCCCAGAAAACTCGGTCTCATCAATGGCCTCCCTATACACAAACCTTTCTTTCACACCCAGCCAACCTTGATCTGCGACATTGGTTGACTGTCTCCTCATGATTAATCAAAATGTTTGTTCATATCGAGATTAATGGTTGAATAACCCGAACATCAATAAAGGGTTTTAAGAAATCTTGTGATTATTGTAAATAAAACAAGTTTTCAGATGTCTTGACAAGTCTTCCTTTTCTACATCTTAGGAAAAATAGTGCTAAACACTAATTTTCTGTCAGCAGGGGCTTCCATACACTTTTACAAACCTCTCTACGCTTATACTCTCCCAAAAGAGTCAAACCCAAAGCGAGTTTTGTGCCTACATCGAATAAGGCCATCGAAATAACACAAAATCGGGATCTATTCCCACTTTTCGAAAAATATGCCCCTGCATGTATAAATTTCTGAGAATCTTTTCTTTCACATCTTCTCAAGGTTGACCGATTGACTAAAGAAAATAAAAAAAGAGAAGGATAGGTTTTCCCTCTTCTGCTACAATTCGCATTAGGGCTGCCTTGAAACTCTTCAAGGTTGGGACTTTGCCAAAGCACTCCTTTAAACTGGGGCTTCTTTAGCCATTTTTGGGGTTCGCATCGGGTTCTTCACTAGGTCCCTATATGGATTCAGTCTTGGTCAGATCAACCTCAAGATCACTTTCGCAGTACCAGCCAGGTTGGGATTTTTGCTAGGTCACCAGACTGGGGCTCTACCAAGTCACTTCTTCAAAATCTAGACTTCGCCTGCTCAGTTCATCCAACCGGGGCTTTGCCAAATGAAAGGATCTTTCCTTGCTTTAATAATACATGGGGCTTTGCAGAAAGTTCTTCCTCAGATCGGGGCTCCGATAAGTCGCATCTACCTCTAGAAGAGAGGTTTGGTCACTTCGACATCTGCTTTAGTCTTTGGTTCTAAAAACCTGTCAACATCAGCTTCAAATGCCAGAGTGTGAGAGAGGAACATTCATCGAGATCCGAGTTTTAAACCCAGTCTCATCCCAAGAGGGAATTCCAGTCCACGTTGACAACATCTCAGCAACAATAGCAGTTCAGTCCGCACCCAAGGAATACGACCCCACCGACTTGAAACCCGTCTTAAACAATTTCCAAACACATTCCATATGTACATCCAGACCCAGTCCCTACCATTGTTTCCAAGAAAAAATCACCCCTAGGCTCAAGTAACGTGCCAATTGCTAATAATAACATTTTCTCCTAAGAGCGCCTCCGTTACTTCCGTTATAACGAGATAACGCCAGGCGACAGTTTCCTAATTGTCAAAAATCTAACTACCTCTATCACAGGTTGAGAAGTATGTTCAAGTTTTCCAGCTATAGCTGCCTCTATCTACTCTATAGTGACGTAAGCTTTAGCTTCCTCAGGTGACAACCTCCACTAATCGTCAAAACATCAAGGATCCTAGACATCGTTCCTAACTGTCTAGATGAGGCTTAAACTACGATCAAGGCTTGATTCCTCCGGGATACGTAGGTAGCCTTTCATAAAAGGTCCAGCCATCCGACCACTTTGGTCACCTTTTCCTTTCTCCATTCTTCATTGTTGCGTAAGCTTTTCACAAAGGTATAACTATCTGACCATATTGGTCACCCCTTTTTGATTTGGCACATTCCTAGTAGGATTGGTTGTTTGACCTCCTAGGTCACCCCGTTCCCATCCTTATAGGAAGGGACCAATATATCTTTGCCATTGCCCCAAAGAGACCAGGTAGGTGACCTCTTTGATCCCTCAATTCCAACCTGTGTCTGCAATTCCATTCCAATTCCAAAGGCAATGAAAAGTGCAGTTCAGGCTACTTATGTCACGCGACAAACCTAGCCACTTGGCTTACTAAGTCGCGCGACATAATAAGCCAACATCAGACATCATCAGTTTGCAGTTTACTGCATTCCCCAGGGCACTCCCCGACATGTCAAAAGCTGCAAACATCAGTCATTCACTTCTCAAATGCATAGGAGAGGGTTCATTTACCCCATGTACACCCATGCATTCATATTCAAGCCAAAAATCCATTCAAACCATTCAGTTCAAGCCATCTACCGTACCATCATTTCATAAATGCGTGCAATAAAAGGGCTGACAATGTACATACAAAATAGGCCAAGTCCAAAAGATGTGCATAGCAAAAATAACATGATTTAGAGTATGTGTTTTCCCTAAAAGGGTACAATAACCAAAAGTCATAAAAATCTAAGGGGAAAGGGGGCTACTCTGAGTCATCTCCATCATCCTCTCCGTCATCTTCATCCTCGCTGTCATCCTCAGCCTCCTCAGGCTCATCATCAGGATCGTACGAAGGTGCCTCGTAGGCTATGGTCCCCGTGCGGTAATAGTCATCAAGCTCAGTGATGACAGTAGAATCAAGCTCATAGTCTGTGGCTGCCTCAGCCCCACCATCCTCATCATCGTCATCGTCAATCTCAACGGGTCCGTGAAGAGGCACATTTGGATTCTTCATCCGAGGCCTCGGTCCACTAATGCCCCCGCTGGTGCCCGCGTCATCAAAGCGGCTCTTCTTATTTCTTGGCTGGCCAGGTGGGGAGATATCGATCGAACCTTGTGACCGACACTGATTCTTCCAATACCTTTCTGGAGCTTGCCAATCATGCCCACAGCGCCAGTATAAGCCCTGGTCAAATGCCTGTAAGCCTGGGCCGATACCTGTTACAAGCAGACATAATAAGTATCAAAATGCAGTTATTGATAACAGAAAGAGATGCAAGCAATCCAAAAGACGCAAGGAGCGGTACTTACAGATCTAGAACCTCGCGGGAGCACCAGATGAGGATGAGTCTGTGACATATCAATGTGAGCTCGTCGCATACGACCGCCACCCTGGTAATCAATGAAAGTCGGGGGCAAAGGAGGTCTAGCCACATGGCCAGTCGAAGGTCCCGTACTCTGAGCACCATAACCAACTCTGACCTGTGGGGACTGAAGATGCCTAGCCACATACAATGTGTAATCCCCATCCCGTGTAAAGAGATGTGCCGCCATGCCTACGATCAAAGCATCTACATTCGCCAACTGGCGAGGCAGCCACATCCTAGCTGGAGGATCATCAGGGATCCGAGCATGCCTATTGGGCCCATGCTGTCTGTACACTCTCTCTCCTAAATATAGGGCATCTCCGGACAAACCCACCAGCAGCTTGCGACACTCTGTCAATTGTGCAGCATGATCCAAATCCAGATCGCCATAACGGCCAGTCCAAGGGAATAAACTCATCCTCTGTGGAGTCCCTCTCAAGCACAACAGCGTATCATGATACGAAGCAGTAATCCTGCACCTCGAACCCTCCGGTGTCCTGGTCTGTCTCCTGGCGTTCTTCGTCCACCGTCTGAGAGCAGGAAAAGTGGTGGCAGGAAACTCATCTCGGATCTTCCAGGCATAACATCCAAAATACTCGAAGGCCCAAGCCTGAAAAGAAGAAGAAGAAGTCAAAAACAGGAAAAAACGATAGAGTGAAATGTGCTAAAGAAAAGAAGTCAAGGCGAGAGAATACCTCAAAAGCCAAGTGACAACAGGTGAAATACTTTGCCTTCCCTCTACTGACGTCATCTAGAGCCAAGTACATCTCGGCTAAATCGGCCTCACCCCAGGACAGATCCCCCACAGCATCCCAAACTCTCAGAAGCTCCAGCAGTGAAATCAGGGCAGTAGATGCGCTGTTAATAAACAGCATGTCAGAAAATCCTACCCATACAAAGGCTCTCGCCAATCTCTTGGCTCTCAGCCGGCTCTCAACAGGATCATCAACCACAAGGTAGTCCCTACTCTGCTCTCCAATCAAGCCATGTAGCTCACCCAACTCATATCCATTCCCCTTCTTGATCTGGGGAACGAAACCAAGCAAACTCATAAAATCAGCATCAGCAATAGGCTGGGGCTCAACTCCCTATGCAGGCTCATCTATGTAGAGCGGCTCCGCTGTAAAGGGCAATCCCGTGATGACCGTGAAATCATATGGTGTGACTGTCGTCTCACCCCAGGAAAAATGAAATGAGTGAGTGGTCTCCCACCAAAACTCTCTAAATGCCCTCACCAGATCCACACTCCTCTGAGTGCCTCCAATGGCCTTCGCCATCTCAAAGAATCGCCCTAGCCCAACGGCGTAAATCATGCCCTTAGGCGAATGTACCTGCTCCTGGCTACCCGGCAAGCTTTGCCATAACCTACCAATCACCTCCGGGGAACCACGGGTGCGCAATCCCTGCAAGAAAACATGGCACAAGTATGAATATTTCGTGCTATTCCTTGAAATCATCTCAAATGAAAATGGGTCTAAACCTATCAATAAAAAGCATGCATTTTAACATCACACTTCCTAGTTCAATCCATGATTTCATGCAAATTCTTGACAATTCATAGCACAGTCTGGAAAATTCAGTTCGAATCAATTTCACCCAAATCAAAAAATTTTCAAAAAACCTAGGTCACTTACCACATCTTTCTTCCCGACATCTGAGGTATGTTCATCAAGTTGTGGATAGAAATCTCCTCTTTGAGCTTCGAGAAGAAATGGCCTTTGGTTCCTTTGCACCCCCTTCCGTCGAGTAGCTAACCTTGCCAGCGTGTTTGAGGAGCCCTTTTGGTCGGATAGAACCTAGGAGGCATTTTCCAATTGAATCGAACTAAAGGTGTTTGATTTCTCTCAATTTCTCTCAAATCTCCCTCTGATGTTTGCTCTCTCTCTCTCTTCTCGCTGTCGTCTCCCTCTCAATTCAAGTCTAATTGAATTTCAAATGACGACTGTGCATATTTTTGAAGAATCTGTCCACATGGCCTCTTATGTCGTGCGACATACTAAGCCCCTGTGGCTGATTTTTACAATTTTTCCCCTGAAGGCTCAATTTTACAATTTTGTCCCCCATAGGCCTGTTTTACCCTTTGTGCCCTGGCATTTCCAATCATTTCCAATCCAATTTTCCCTCCAGTGCCCCCGTGGCCTATTTTTCAAATTTATCCCTGTGGCTCATTTTATTTTCCCTTAACATTTTCAATTTTCAAATAATAAAATCATCAGGTACGTCCCATTTCTTTACAAAAATTATTAGGGTACGTCCCACTTTTTTTTGCAAAAAACTATCAGGGTACGTCCCACTTTTCTTTACAAAAAATTATCAGGGTACGTCCCACTTTTCTTTAATCATCAGGGTACGTCCCACTTTCTTTACAAAAATTACCGGGTACGTCCCACTTTTCTTTACAAAAATTATCCGGGTACGTCCCACTTTTCTTTACAAAAATTTTCAGGGTACGTCCCACTTTCTTTACAAAAATTATTGAGTCCTTCCTACTTCTTTACAAAATCCATCTCGCGATCTCCGTTATTCCAGGATGAAGGAATAACATTTCGCTCTTTTTCGATCTCCGTTATTCCAAGTTGAAGGAATTACATTTCGACCTCTCTCGCGATCTCCGTTATTCCAAAATGAAGGAATAACATTTCGCTCTCTCTTTCGATCTCCGTTATTCCAAGATGAAGGAATAACATTTCGACCTCTCTCGCGATCTCCGTTATTCCAAGATGAAGGAATAACATTTCGCTCTCTCTCGCGATCTTTGTTATTCCAGATTGAAGGAATAACATTTCGCTCTCTTTCGATCTCCGTTATTCCAAGATGAAGGAATAACATTTCGACCTCTTTCGCGATCTCCGTTATTCCAGGATGAAGGAATAACATTTCGCTCTCTTTCGATCTCCGTTATTCCAGATTGAAGGGATAACATTTCGACCTCTCTTGCGATCTCCGTTATTCCAGATTGAAGGAATAACATTTCGCTCTCTCGCGATCTCCGTTATTCCAGATTGAAGGAATAACATTTCGCTCTCTCTCGCGATCTCCGTTATTCCAGAATGAAGGAATAACATTTCGCTCTCTCGCGATCTCCGTTATTCCAAGTTGAAGGAATAACATTTCGCTCTCTCTTTCGATCTCCGTTATTCTAAGGTGAAGGAATAACATTTCGACCTCTCTCGCGATCTCCGTTATTCCAGATTGAAGGAATAACATTTCGCTCTCTCGCGATCTCCGTTATTCCTGGATGAAGGAATAACATTTCGCTCTCTTTCGATCTCCGTTATTCCAAGGTGAAGGAATAACATTTCGACCTCTCTCGCGATCTCCGTTATTCCAGATTGAAGGAATAACATTTCGCTCTCTTTCGATCTCCGTTATTCCAAGGTGAAGGAATAACATTTTGACCTCTCTCGCGATCTCCGTTATTCCAGATTGAAGGAATAACATTTCGCTCTCTCGCGATCTCCGTTATTCCAAGTTGAAGGAATAACATTTCGCTCTCTCTTTCGATCTCCGTTATTCCAAGGTGAAGGAATAACATTTCGACCTCTCTCGCGATCTCCGTTATTCCAGATTGAAGGAATAACATTTCGCTCTCTTTCGATCTCCGTTATTCCAAGGTGAAGGAATAACATTTCGACCTCTCTCGCGAGCTCCGTTATTCCAGATTGAAGGAATAACATTTCGCTCTCTTTCGATCTCCGTTATTCCAAGGTGAAGGAATAACATTTCGACCTCTCTCGCGATCTCCGTTATTCCAGATTGAAGGAATAACATTTCGCTCTCTCGCGATCTCCGTTATTCCAGGATGAAGGAATAACATTTCGCTCTCTTTCGATCTCCGTTATTCCAAGGTGAAGGAATAACATTTCGACCTCTCTCGCGATCTCCGTTATTCCAGATTGAAGTTTCGCTCTCTTTCGATCTCCGTTATTCCAAGGTGAAGGAATAACATTTCGACCTCTCTCGCGATCTCCGTTATTCCAGATTGAAGGAATAATATTTCGCTCTCTCGCGATCTCCGTTATTCCAGATTGAAGGAATAACATTTCGCTCTCTTTCGATCTCCGTTATTCCAAGTTGAAGGAATAACATTTTGATATCTCTTTCGATCTCCGTTATTCCAAGATGAAAGAATAATATTTCGACTCAGTAAAAGTTAGAACTACGGCCTGGCTTGATTCCTCCGGGATACGTAGGTAGCCTTTCATAAAAGGTCCAGCCACTCGACCAACTTGGTCACCCAATCCGTCTCGGCATTCGCCAGATCGGGTCCTTTTCTATCGACAACCCCACTCGCCCTGCAAGTGACGTTGCCGAGGGGCTTCTGTAAGTACCCAAATCTGGCTCATGCCTTCCGGTTAAGTTCCCCGGCAATTCCGGCAAGTTATTCGGCAATTCCGGCAAGTTTCCCGGCAATTCCCCGAACATTCCTAGAGTTCCGGAACAATTTCGGAACTGTTCCAAACCATTTAAGGGCTGAAGGGAAGGCTTAGTAATTAAGAAACACGTTTTTCTTAATTACAAAAACCTTCTAGAATTGCCACCTTGCATGATTCTAGAAACATACTGAGTCATTGTGGATAATGTCGCACGGCTGTATTAGCCAAGGACCTCTGGCCGCACGGCTTCATTAGTCTTATCCAGACTGCCTATAAATAGAGGCCTACTCTACCCATTTCCACACACAATTTTTCCAGCATAAAAACCCCCAAAGAATTCCTAAAAAAATAAGAAGCTGAAGGAGCCAAGAAGCCACCTCCCTCCTCCATTGAAGCCTCCAAAGTTGGTCCTTCCACCAAGCAAGATCCAAAGGAGAAGAGGCCACCACCATTGGTAACCTCTCACTCCCTTAAACTTTGCATTTTACTTGCCCTATGTGATTTAAATTGCTCATTGCATTCATATGTTGTTATTATCTTGTTTGGGACTTGGTAGTTATCATTAAAGATCATATCTTTATCATACCCCCCTTCCCCCTTTGCATGAAATAGGCCTCACTTGCCATTAAAAATGTAATCTTTGAATCAAAAGGTGCATCATTTGCACCTAAAACCCCCTTTTTACAATAAAAATACCATCTTTACGCATCATTTGCTCATAAAAATGCAATTTTTATATCCAAAATGCATCATTTGCATATAAAAATCGTGTCTTTATAATAAAGGGGCATCCTTTGCACCTAAAACCCATTTTCATGCATCCTTTGCATTAAAAATCATCTCTTTGCCTGAACTTAGCATCCTTTGCTTTCAAAAATAGAACCTTTGTGCATCCTTTGCATATTAAATACTCTTTTCCTCATAAAAATGCATCCTTTGCATAAAGATCACTTCTTTACATCAAAATGCATCCTTTGCATAAAAATCACTTCTTTACATCGAAATGCATCATTTGCAAACCAAAAAGCATCCTTTGCAACTCAAAAATGTCATCTTTTCACTAAAAATGTCATTTTTACATGCATCCCCCCATGTCCCCATTAGCAACCTTGGAACGGACCGGTGTAAAGATCCTATCTTTACATCGTTTCTTCCATTAAAGGTTCCATAATCTCTTTAGAAAGGGATAACGTTGAACCCGATATCTCCGATTATCACTTAAGACGAGCATGAAGCATCCATATAAGCTCGATCGTCTTAAGGTGTAGGATTGATGGGCTAAGGACATTCTTTCCTAAAGAACCTCATTTTTTGGGCTATAAAAGAGAGTCCTTCTCTCGATCACGCAAGTTCCAAGGTTAAAAATGCGATGATCACAAGTCCAAGATGAGGACGGGATCAAAATCCCGAATACATAAAATCCAAGAAATCCCGAGCGATAACCAATAAATGGTTTGTACGTCCGGAAGACAACTTGGGACATTCCCTCCCCTTTTATTCAAACACATGCACACAAGAAAGCACGCAAGCAAGCAATATAAACGGAATCTAGGGAGACTTGCTACGGCAAGGCACCTTGGGTGAACGACGATCCGTTCTTCCCAAGGGGTAACTTAACCTCCGAACCCATAAATCATTTTTTTCAAAGTTTTGAGGAAATCAAAATGGCGTGGCGACTCCGTTTTTTCAAATTAAACCGGATGTCTTCAAACTCGCGTGAATCCAACAAAAACAAAATTTGGGCACACATTCACAGGATTGTCTCGCGCGATACACACTTGTTCCGCGCGGGACAACTAGTCAATTGACTATTTTGTCCTCTTTAGTTATTCCGTTAGTTAGTCAGGTCCAAAACTAACGAGGTTAGTTAGAAACTTAACGAAATATGATGAAACTAATATGCTTTCGTCAAAACACAAAAGAGAGACAAAGAGTAGCGTAATCACGTAATTATTTGTTCAGAATGGGGTGTCTACAGCTATACATTTTGAAATCTACTATATATAATAGCAAAAGTTTTTCAAGCTCCTAGAAAACTCCAAGTGGCACAATATCATTGACCAGTCTTTCCATCATCCACCAATCACAATCATCCATTTGAAATTCAAAACTAAAACTAAGTTTAAAACAAAGAATAAATGAAAAATTATAGATATCACGTATAAAATCAAAACTAAAATTAAATTCAATAAAAAAAATAAGGATTTTTTCTTAAATAAAATATGAAAAATCAAACCTTAATTAAAAGAACAACAATAGAAAAGAAACTTTAAGAGCATAATAAAAATAGAGAGATCCCACAATTAAATCAAAACAAATATGAAAACTTACTAAAGAAAATAAAACGCAAACTAAAATAATTATTGAAAAAAAGAAGCATAAGCAATAATATAAAATTAAATTTTAATTAAAATAAAGCAATTAAAAGGGCATTAAACATAATCACAATAGACAAAAGTAAAAATAAAAAAAATTCTAATTTACCAAAATAAAATCACTATTAAAATAAATAAAACATAATAAAATAAAATGTAGAAAGAAATACAAAAATTCTAATTCTAATTAAAATATAAATAAATGAAAATAAAAACCAATGAAAAACGTTTTCACACAACAAAAATAAATAAATATAATCAAAACATATCTGAAAATTTACAAAGTAAAATAATACTATAACGAAAATCAACGTCAACACAAAAAGTAAATCAACATCTACTATAGTATTTAATATCAAAAGTTTTTCAAGCTCCTAGAAAACTCCAAGTGGCACAATATCATTGGCCAATCTTTCCATCATCCACCAATCACAATCATCAATTTGAAATTCAAAACTAAAACTAAGTTTAAAACAAAGAATAAATGAAAAATTATAGATATCACGTATAAAATCAAAACTAAAATTAAATTCAATAAAAATAAAAAATAAGGATTTTTTCTTACATAAAATACGAAAAATCAAACCTTAATTAAAAGAACAACAATAGAAAAGAAACTTTAAGAGCATAATAAAAATAGAGAGATCCCACAATTAAATCAAAACAAATATGAAAACTTACTAAAGAAAATAAAACTCAAACTAAAATCGTTATTGAAAAAAAGAAGCATAAGCAATAATATAAAATTAAATTTTAATTAAAATAAAGCAATGAAAAGGCATTAAACATAATCACAATAGACAAAAGTAAAAATAAAAAAAAATTCTAATTTACCAAAATAAAATCACTATTAAAATAAATAAAACATAATAAAAATAAAATGTTGAAAGAAATAAAAAAATTCTAATTCCAATTAAAAAATACATAAATTAAAACAAAAAACAATGAAAAACGTTTTCACAAAACAAAATTAAATAAATATAATCAAAACATATATGAAAATTTACAAAGTAAAATAATACTATAACGAAAATCAATTTCAACACAAAAAAGTAAATAAACATCTACTATATATTATAGCAAAAGTTTTTCAAGCTCCTAGAAAACTCCAAGTAGCACAATATCTTTGGCCAATCTTTACATCATCCACCAATCACAATCATCCATTTGAAATTCAAAACTAAAACTAAGTTTAAAACAAAGAATAAATGAAAAATTATAGATATCACGTATAAAATCAAAACTAAAATTAAATTCAATAAAAATAAAAAATAAGGATTTTTTCTTAAATAAAATACGAAAAATCAAACCTTAATTAAAAGAAAAACAATAGAAAAGAAACTTTAAGAGCATAATAAAAATAGAGAGATCCCACAATTAAATCAAAACAAATATGAAAACTTACTAAAGAAAATAAAACTCAAACTAAAATCGTTATTGAAAAAAAGAAGCATAAGCAATAATATAAAATTAAATTTTAATTAAAATAAAGCAATGAAAAAGGCATTAAACATAATCACAATAGACAAAAGTAAAAATAAATAAAAATCTAATTTACCAAAATAAAATCACTATTAAAATAAATAAAACATAATAAAATAAAATGTAGAAAGAAATACAAAAATTCTAATTCCAATTAAAAAAATACATAAATTAAAACAAAAAACAATGAAAAACGTTTTCACAAAAACAAAAATAAATAAATATAATCAAAACATATATGAAAATTTACAAAGTAAAATAATACTATAACGAAAATCAATGTCAACACAAAAAGTAAATCAACATCTACTATAGTATTTAATATCAAAAGTTTTTCAAGCTCCTAGAAAACTCCAAGTGGCACAATATCATTGGCCAATCTTTCCATCATCCACCAATCACAATCATCAATTTGAAATTCAAAACTAAAACTAAGTTTAAAACAAAGAATAAATGAAAAATTATAGATATCACGTATAAAATCAAAACTAAAATTAAATTCAATAAAAATTAAAATTAAAATTAAAAAAAATAAGGATTTTTTCTTAAATAAAATACGAAAAATCAAACCTTAATTAAAAGAACAACAATAGAAAATAAACTTTAAGAGAATAATAAAAATAGAGAGATCCCACAATTAAATCAAAACAAATATGAAAACTTACTAAAGAAAATAAAACTCAAACTAAAATCGTTATTGAAAAAAAGAAGCATAAGCAATAATATAAAATTAAATTTTAATTAAAATAAAGCAATGAAAAAGGCATTAAACATAATCACAATAGACAAAAGTAAAAATAAAAAAAATTCTAATTTACCAAAATAAAATCACTATTAAAATAAATAAAACATAATAAAATAAAATGTAGAAAGAAATACAAAAATTCTAATTCTAATTAAAAAAATAAATAAATAAATTAAAACAAAAAACAATGAAAAATGAAAAATGTTTTCACAAAAAATAAAATAAAATAAATAAATATAATCAAAACATATATAAAAATTTACAAAGTAAAATAATACTATAACGAAAATCAATGTCAACACAAAAAAGTAATTAAACATATAAAAATATCAAAAGAAATCTAAAGAAAATGTAAAAAAAAACTTTTAAATTGAATCTTAATCGAAAGAAATAAATATATAAAAGAAGTATTCGAAAACATAATAAAAAAAGATGAAAGATAAAAATAAATCAAACAAATAGGTAATATTACTATGAAAAATAAGAACTCGAACTAGCTAAGATCAAAACTAAACAAAAAAACATATGCAAAGTAATCATAATCAAAATCAAAATAGAGAAAACAATGAAACATATTCAAAAAGACAATCAAAATAGACCAAAGCAAAGATAAAATCAACACAAAAATAAAAATTTAACAAAGAAAAACAGTATAAAAAACATAAGCAAAGCAAAATATAGAAAATCCAAAATTCAAATTGTAACAAAAAGAAAATGAAAAGACATTTGCATACATAATTAAATATACAAAAGCAATAAATAGAATAAAAATAAATATAAAATTTTTACAAAGGAAATAAATACTAAAACCAAAATCAATAATATGAAAGCAAAAATATAAACAAAACAAAGAAGTAAAAATAAATATAAATTTCAATTTTTTATCAAAAGAAAACACAATAAAAAGAATCAAAATAAATTTCGAATTTAAATCAAGATATATATTGGTTGAAACAAATCGAAATAAAAAAATAAGTAAATTAAATAGAAATATAAAAATCTAATTTGAATCAAAAAAAGAAAAAAAATAACCTAACTAAAAAGGAAGAGATGGAAGGGAATAAATATTAAAATTTACTTTTATATCTACTATATAATTATACATTTATACAATTAATTATTTGATTATTTGACATAAAACATAATGTTATTTTAATATATATATAGGTAAGCACGTTGTCGAGGCGGTAATGTTGTCCGGAAAGAATGTTGATAAGATGGTGTTGATACCGAGGATGATTATGTCACCTTCTGATACAACAAAATTTCGGTTCGGTTTCAACGGAGACAATTCTCACTGACCGTTTCTTTTGCAATGACGATAAATAAAAGTCAGGGTCAGTCGTTCCCTCATGTTGGTCTTTTTCTTCCAAGACCAGTATTTAGCCATGGACAATTATATATTGCTTTTTCTAGAGTAACTACAAGGAAAGGACTTAAAGTGCTTATATGTAATAGTCATGAACAGTCAGATGATACGACTACAAATGTTGTGTACAAAAAAGTTTTTGACAAGTTGTAATATATTACATAAAATTATCTCATTAATTTTTTGAATTGTATTTACATTTAACTTTTACCTCAGTGTTTTATCCCCCGTCGGGGACCGACGGGTTACTCACTAGTTCTTTTTAGAGCAAAAATTTCGCCTCTGATGGAGGGGGCAAAGGGATGAGAATAATTATATTCTAGAAGTTCTTCAAAGTCGTAAATATGCCATTTAATTTTTTCTGTTTCTAGAATATAATTCTTCTCGTCCATTTGCTCCCTCCATTAGAGGCAAAATTTATGCTCTAAAAAGAATTTCAAAATGTATAACCAATAATTATTCCGAATATTTACGGCAAAATGAAATATTTCCAGACTAATAGTTTTGTCTACAGAATAATTACAGGATAGTCAACAAAAGGCAAAGAGAAGAAGCCCCCTGTACTTTACAAAAACATTGCCATTAACCAAACTTTCAAATTTTATCCCAGACAAAACACCAAAGGTTGAAAACCGATTTGCTATCCTATCTTCTGAAACAAAACCATTTTATCCACCCTTAACCCATGAACCATCCTCTTATAGCTCCCAAAAAAATTAACAACTTATAAAATCACCCTCAATATGGACAAACCAGCCACTTCACAGCCACAAACACCCCTCACAAACACTAAACAAATTACACCCAGTCCTTACCCAAGACAAACGCCACACACTCATTATTCCTACACAATTCATGAAGATTTTATCTGCGTTTTAGAGCAAGAATATTTTGAACAAAATAGAAACTAGCATCCTTACCAAGTTTCAAAATTCATTTTACCAAGCTCTCATAATTTACCTGATAATTTTTCTAAATCACAATTTTATTACGAAATTTTTTTAAACCAAACAAAATCAACAACGTTTCAATATCCTAAAAATTCAACCAGATTTAATTATTGGGACTATATTTCAGCCTGATCGCGGGCCTTTTTCAAACAAAACAAAACCTTTTCTCTCTCATATTTCTTCTACTTTAGTCCCCAATTCTCTTACCCAAATCCATTCTAGTTCCATCTCTGGTGGAAATCTTTTGGATCAGACAAAACAATTGCCCCCGCGTGTGTACAAAATGCATATGATCAATGGTCAACAAAATTGATATATCCAGATCATATTGCTCAATCTCCCCTTTGAGCATTATTTTGTTATATTTTTCAAGTCCCTTGGATCTTTATGACATAATTTGCACTTAAGGAAGAACAAATTTGTGATTGTGTACAAAAGAGTATTCCTTCCAACAATGAACAAAAGTGTGTGTGTGTACAAAAGACCATTCTCCCTTGCCTAGTCTGAAAATATAAAATCAAAATGGTGGGACAAAACAGATATTACCGAATGTGGGCCTGAAGCAGTAACAAAATATTTTGAACAAAAGCCCGAATTCTGCAAAATAACCCCTCCGAAACAAACCCAAAAGACTAAAGAATTTCTAGTCTGAAAACAAATAAATCATGGCTAAATGACCCAATGTACAAATCCGAGCGGATCTTGACAAATTAATGCTCCAGACTTCAGCGGCGAGGAAGGAAGCTCGTCATTAGTCAATGACGAAGGCCAACGGCCCTAATGACGATTGGTTTACCCAAGCAGAACTAGACCTATGAGCTTGACAACGACAAGGTACCCCGACACAAAGCATCTACAAAAAGTAGCCTCCCCCAATTATCAACAAAGACAAAAAAGAAAACATCACCTGTTTTCTCCACTTACCAACACCTACTTGACATCTGACAAAAGAAACCACCGGCTTCAATTATTCAAAAAGCAGCCGACATGAAGTATTTCTTGAAAAAAGCATCTTCAGCATCAATGACAAGGAATCCACTCCACTCAAATGACAAAAGCATCTTCAACATCAATGACGAAGCATCCACTCCACTCACCAACGCTTGACAAAAACCAAAGCAGACAAGGCAGGTCCTACAAAAGAAAAATACAAATGTTAGCCGCCCCACTAATTTGTAAAATTAGATTGAAAAAGAATTTGAAATCCGTGGAATAATAAATGGATTTTCATCTTCAATTTAGGCAGAGTCAATTTTTGGAACCTCTCACTCTCTCTCTCTCTCTCTACAAATCTGTAACCATCTGTTACTGTAACTATCAACTTCTGTTCAACAATAAATATAAAGTACGTATTCAACCATATCTCTTTTATTGTTACACAAATATTTATATATTATGGGTTACAAAATTGCAAAGTTTAATTAAGAATTGGTATATAGACTGGAAATCATTAACCTTCCAGTATCGCCTCTGGCGGAAAAACTATGGTATAACAATGCCACGTACCAAACTTATTTCTACTATAGCTTTTTAATGTAGCATTACTGTATGTATTTCTAACTCCAATTTCCATTCTTCTTCACAATCATCTACGCTTGTACCAGATTGGGATTTTTTTGCTCCTCATTTTAAACTAAGGTATACTCCCTCCCTTCGATCCGACTTAGTACAATTTGCCATTTTATGCGTCCCACTCGACTTAGGACATCCCCAAATGGCAAGTTTATATTATTTTTATATTACATGAGACTCAAATGTTATACTCAGCACAACAACAATCTCCTTACTTTTCACACTACTCATTTTCTTTCATATTTTACTTTTTATACTCACAATACCTCGTTTACTCATTCTCTCATCTCTTATTATATAAGTATTTCTTAATTCCCGTATCCAAAAAAAATCATAAGTTAAAATGGGACGAAGGGAGTAAGATTCATTCACTAATATTAGTAGAGGTATTATAACATTCAAATTAATAGTGCATAAATATGCAACTTCCAATAACCAAAGCCAAAGGCCACAAAGATATAGTTCAAGAAAAGAAAAGTACAAGATCAAAGATATCATTCAGAAAAAAGTACAAAATCAAACGAAATAGATACCAAAAATCAAAGATGAATAAACATAAATACAAAGTTACCAAATTAATCATAGGGAAGTAGGGGTGTTCACGGTCCGAATTGATCCAATTTTTGTCAAAATTTAAAAAAATCAAAACCGTACCAATATTTCGGTTTTGTAAAAATTTAGGAACAGGACCTGACCATTAAAGTATGGGAACAGTCACATTGGTCCGGTTCTAATGGTCCGATTCCGGTCCGATTCCTTCGGTTATATAAATTACAATATAATATAATTTTTTAAGATAACAAATATTCAATTGAATATTATCACTAGTTAAATAAAAAAAACAAAAAAACAAAATTGTCACAAATATTTAATATTCGAACCACAAAATAGACACCATTTAACATTAATTGTTCACCTTCAAACTTAACCATAACATAGAAAAAAATTAAAACTAAAAGCTACAGATTACACCATCAAGTCGACTGTGCCACATTCAAGTTTCAACTTTACAACACAATTGTTTGCTGTATAAACACAAAACAAATAAAAAAAGAAAAAGAAATATAAATCAATGTAGAAACAGCAAAAAACAGAGGTCGGATGTTTAGCAATTTTGAACGCAAAAAAACTGATAGATTCGTAGATTCTCTTACGCTGCAGTTGCGCCGTCGATGAGAGATAAATGGTGGTACCGTGGTGGGACTGGTGCGTCGAACTCAGGGCGCCATGAAGCCTTGAAGAATCAAATTGATTTCTAGTACAGAGAAGAGAAAAGGAGAGGAAAAGAGCTTTGAGAACTTGAGAGATAATACTGGATTGAAACGGCTAAATGAAAGAAATATTGAGATAGGGTTTGCTGGATTGAAGCAAAGCTAACTAGGTAAGAAAATTAATTAGGATTTTTTTTTAAAAAAGAGAGTTTTAAGGATTTCAAATTATATATAAAGTGTATGTATATATATATATATATGTACATATATATATATATATATATATATATATATATATATGTACATATATATATATATATATATACATATATATATATATATATATATATGTATATATACATATATATATATATATACATATCTATATATATATATATATGTATATATATACATATCTATATATATATATACATATCTATATATATATATATATATATATATATATATATATATATATATATATACATACACTTTATATATATATGTATATATACAGGACTGCACTAAATAATCGATTTCCTAAAAATTTGAAACCAGGACCAGACCAATACTATTAGTTTGACCCCATTTTTACTGGAATAATTCGATTATATCTGTGCAGTTCAGTTTTACAGATTTTTTGAACAGCCTTATAGGGAAGTTCTTTCGAACCGCCAAAATAATGGGTACAAAACAAGAGAATATGGGCTAGGGTTGGACTGTGGTTGAAATTCGTATTCCTAGGTGAAGAGCGAAGTCACACGACGAAGAAAGAGGGTTGAGGGAAGCAAGGCGAGCCGGCGAAGGTGATGCCGAAGAAAGAAATGCACTTGGGAAATTGAGGGAGGGTCGACTAGGGAGAGAGAAAGAGAGAGTCATCAGAGCCTGAGAGAAATTAGGAAGAGAGAGAGAGAGAGAGAGAGAGAGCGAGAGAGAGAGAAATCACTAAATGAAATTGAAAATAGACGAGGTAGAATTAAATGTTAGATCATTTAGGGTTTTGTAATGATTAACTTGACTTTGAGTGTAAGACCATGATTCCAATCTAGAAAAAGAATTGATAGCTTTGTGGTTTAAGGTGGTTCAGTTCAAACTCACGCCTCGGTCTAACGGTTCAATTCCATAGCTCAGTTTAACGGTCTCAACGGTTCGGCTCGATTTGGTACCCCCATACCGCAAGAAAAACCGAACTGTGCAGTTTGTTATTTTTCTAAATCGAGTTAAACCATTTATATTAAAATTCGAGCTAAAGATCATGATTTTGTTTGGTTCGGTTCCAAACCACGATTTGATTCAAACCGCTAACACTCTAGTTTAAATGGTTTGGATTAAGACGCTAAAAGAAGCAAACTTGATCAATTAATTAAAGTGATCAGAGCTAGGTTGAGGAAAGGGAATGACTGAAATGATAAA
Organism: Adenophora triphylla var. japonica; assembly: GCA_022495995.1. NCBI lineage: Eukaryota > Viridiplantae > Streptophyta > Magnoliopsida > Asterales > Campanulaceae > Adenophora > Adenophora triphylla. Next base: position 91,421 of record JAFEMH010007339.1, read on the forward strand.
ACAGTGTGGATGTGTGTTTTAGGGCTCAAAGGATAAAAGGGGAAGAGCGATGGGCATATCTTATATTATACTTGGTGTTTATTTGAGGGCGAATTACAAATAAAGATTCAAAGTATAGGAGGGTGTTTACACCACATGGTTAGATATTTCATTTTTGACAATCTAAGGGTACAAAATTATCAAAAGTTGATAATTAAAAGTTTTTTGACGGAATCGTTAGAAATTACTGTTAAATAATGACAATTAGGGTGTGAAGTTATCAACTATTAGCAAACTTAGCAAAAAAGGGTATGATTTAGTGGCAATTTTTTTATAATTTTATCAAAAAAATTCTTAACTCTCAACTTTTGATAAGTTCTAGCACTTAATTGTCAAATGTGATCATTAAACCTTAGAATGCAAATACTTCCAAGCTTTATACCATACCCCTCCGTCTTGTTCGAAAAGTTACAAAATGAGTTTTGCACGGAAATTAAGTAGTGTATATATAAATAAGTGTTGTGAGTATAAAAGAGGTATGCGAGAGAAAGTGAGATAGAGATTAGTAAGTGAATAATTATTGTGAGTATAATAAGTGGGTCAAATAAATAAAAAAATATTAAAAAAATCTATTTTAAAATTATGTGTTTTTAAATGAAACACTCAAAATGAAATTTTGTATTTTTTCGAGTGGGACGGGTTTAGGGCTGTAAACGAGCCGAGCCGAGTCGAGCTTTGAGGTGTCGAGCTCGAGCTCAACTAAAAATTAACGAGCCGAGCTTTTTTCGAGCTCGAGCCTGAAAATTTCGTTCGAGCTCGGCTTGAAACGAGTTTCGAGCCGGTTCACGAGCTTTTGCGAACTTCTCGAACTCGAGCTTAACTCAAATTTAAAAAAATGAACTCAAATGATCTTTAGTTCGAGCTTTATCGAGCTTTTATTCGAATTCTCGAGCCTCAACGAGCCGAGCCGAGCTCGAGCTTTGACTTTGTCTCTACAATTTTTTTTTCAATTTTGATTTTTCATAATTCTTTTTATTCTTACAAAAAAACATAAAAAAATTGAAAATAACTAAGAAAAATATTTATTATTTATTTTATACTTTTCGAATGACATTTTAAAATGTCATATATTTTGAGACAGATTTTCAAATTTATTTTGAAACGAATAGAGTAATAATTTTAAAATGTTCAATTTATGTTCAATAATAAGTGGTCAAAATGGGTTTAGGATTTAGGGATTTAGGGTTTAAGGGTTTAGGAGTTTAGGGGTTTACAGTTTAGGAGTTTATGGGTTTAGGATTTAGGGGTTTAGAGATGACAATGGCTCTAAACAAACTGAGATAATATAACGGCTCTCAACAAACGGAGAAAGTATAAAAAGGAAATGAGGGACGGGTAAAATTCTTTAATTTTTATGTGTAAATGTATTATGTATAGTATATAATAAAGAAATCAGGGACGGATAAAATCCTTTAATTTTTATGTATAAATGTATAGTTTTTTATTTTTTATGAATAGAAATAAACATTTTGGACTTTTTTTAGTATTGAAGTTTTTTTTTTCCAAAAAGTTATATAAAAAAAAGATAGAAAAACTAAACAAATGAAAGTATAATAAAGAAATCAGGGACGGGTAAAACCCTTTAATTTTTATGTATAAATGTGTAGTTTTTTTTTATTTTTTATGAATAGAAATAAGCATTTTGGACTTTTTTTAGTATTGAAGTTTTTTTCAAAAAGTTATATAAAAAAGTTAGAAAAAAACTAAACAAATGAAAGTATAATAAAGAAATCAGGGAGGGATAAAATCCTTTAATTTTTATGTATAAATGTATAGTTTTTTTTTATTTTTATGAATAGAAATAATCATTTTGGAATTTTTTAGTATTGTTGTTTTTTCCAAAAAGTTATATAAAAAGTTAGAAAAAAACTAAACAAATGAAAATATAATAAAGAAATCGAGATAGGTACAATCCTTTAATTTTTATGTATAAATGTATATTTTTTATTTTATTTTTTATGAATAGAAATAAATATTTTAAAATTTTTTTAGTGTTGAAGTTTTTTTTTTCAAAAAAATATATAAAATGTTAGAAAAAAACTAAACAAATGAAAGTATAATAAAGAAATCAGAGTCGAGCTTATCGAGCCGAGCCTCTG